>JAFMSR010000009.1:32428523-32704252 GCA_022818135.1 Saxidomus purpurata | reverse complement strand
AGAATTACATTGAATATCTTACCAGCATATTTCTGACTTTTTCCTTTCCACTCTTTTATTTGCTTGTAAATTAAGCCTTCCAAAATCTATACATTTATATCAATATGTTACAACTGGAACCGTAAATTATGTCTGTACTTCTTTCTATATATCATTTTGTGTATAAAATGTTGACTACTGTTTTGATTTTGGAATGGAAAAAAAGAATAAACAACATATTTAAGGTAAGTCGCGGGTTTCCCCCAGAAATCGGGTCATTTTTTTAAAAGTCAACGCAGATTTAAAATATTTTGCATAACAATCCCGCGATTAATATACTTTTGTAGAAAAAATACGATGAAGAGATATTTCCATGGAAACAGAGTTAAAAGCGCCACCTAGCGGGGAGGTGTATTTTCGTCATAGTTCGTGTTATTTTCGATATATCTCTGTCTATGTAGATAACGAAACGATCTAACTTTCATAAATGCAATGTCGAATCATTTATCCATCTGCAAAAATAAGAATATCTAATAATTTTTGCCAAAAAAATGAAAAAGTGTGGAACGAACCCTGTAGGGACGACAATTTTCACAGCAAAAATAACTACAAAGTTGACGCATTTAGCGTTAATTGCGAAAAAACGGCCCGAGAGAATTTTTTTTAAAAGCGCAATGGAATCTTAAACCAATTTAAAGCAAATTTATCAAATAAAAAAGGGGGTCACCGTCCTTTTTTTCGTGCCACCGAAACTATTTGGAAGTGGAAAAACATGAGAAACGTTGACGTAAAATACAAGATTGGCGTGACGTAACGAGCCGTTACTGACGTTTTCTGACGTTTCTTGTAAAAATTAATTACTAGCGTTATAGCTTTATTATGCAGAAGTCTTTCAATGGTTGATATATTTTTTAGTCGATACTTAAATCTTAAATTTGAATGGACACCGTATTTGAATAAAATGATAACAATTGATCGGTGTTACAAACTAGTTCGACACAATTTTATTTACTTGTAACACGGATCTGAACTGTGGTGTAATGTTACATTAATAAACACTATACAGAAAACATTCGACGTAAAAGTGAAGAAGAAATATCATTTTACTTGCCGCATTAAGCCCATCGTAAATACAGTATAAGAATAGGCGCGGATATGCACAGGACAACAGTGTGTATGGCGGGATTTCGGTCGAGCGATGCTTGCCAGTATGAACGTTTTATATAGATTATTAACATACACTTTGATACAGTGTTTCATAAATTACCCTTACTTACAAAATCGACGCAGTCAATGCTGGCATGAAAGATATCTAGTTCTTTTCCGGAGAGATATAAATTGAACAACAACAAACTTCCAAATACAGTAGCACGCAAGAAAAGATTATATGATGAAACGCGAACAACATTATCATTACCAGACGAGCGATTCAATAGGGTTACATACGATATAACAGTTTAAGTATCTTTATTATACATGTACGTAGAGACAAACCGTGTATTACAACATCATTTAAGCCATCACTTTCATTATTATGAAATGCTGTCTCAGTTTTAAGAATTTTTCTTTTTATAAAGAACAGTCCAGAAAATACTTCTCATTATTCCCAGATATAAAACTAGATTCTTTTGTTTGTTTCTGCAAAATCAAAATGAAAAATGCGGTATGTGCCATAAAGTAAAGAAGATTTTTTGAAAATTGTCTTCGCCCTTCCATTGATTCTATGTGTCTGTAGTTTCCCTTCAGTGGAGACGTAGTGGCACAGGCGGGCGCGTTCGCCTCAGGATCGGAATGTCCTGGTTTCGATCCCCACCAGTGCCACGGCGGTTGTGTCCATATGCAAGACACAAATATTTACACATTGGCTCTCTCTCTTCGTGATTTATTTCATCTGGAATGAGTCTCCAGAACGATAATCTAAGTTGTAAGAACTCGTTCCGCAATCGAGAATGAAAAAATTAGTATAAATTAATAGTTTCCCTTCAGTTTCCATAGGGACTGTATTTTTAGTTTCCCAATGCCAGTATTCTTATCAAGAATTGATAAAAACATTATACGCCTCTTTTTAAGAACCTAACCCAAAAATGTAGGGAAATAAATGAATGAAATAGTGTGGTTTGGCAAAGTGGGACCAGCTATATTCAATAAAACATCGCTTTTACCGCACGTTTCCCTGGCATCAAAATACGGGTATGAATTAAAAGATATCTAGCCGACTGGAGTGGTTTTTATAAAGTACAAGACATGTATGATCCAATAAAAGGACTGCCATGCGAATAGAATTACCAAGGAAAAAAGATCAGAGGTAAATAGCTGAATACACCCTGAAACCCCGTGTCCTCTTCATAACTCTTTTGTATAAAGTGTCTTATCTATGCCCTCTCCATGCAGATATATAAAGCATATTTTACTAGAATATATCTGATTATCTCAGCAAACGAAGTAAATGTACACTGATGTTTGCGAAGAACTGTCATCTTTAAATTACTAATACAAATGTATAAATGTGTTGAAACTAATTTATTATTGTAAATTAGCGTTATCTTCGTACAGGTTCGAGTCCTGACTTATGCCTTCTAATTTTTTTCAATGTATTTATAGGTAAGCGCTCCATGAAACCCACAATACTGTACAACTCCTGGTCAGTATTACCGCAAATCGTAGACTTTTTGCGGCACACGCAACTATTATTAATTATACATGTACTAAACACTATAATATAGAGTATATAGTGTTTTCATGTTTTAAAATATTCATTTAATCTTCATAAGAAAGATTTTGTTTGCTTCATCAAGTATAATGTTAAAGACTTTTGTTCATTAATCTAAACGAAGACGATTAAAGTGTGTTTCAGCCAGAAGCCTTTTAATTCTTTAATTGATATTTTATATCGATACGCAATTTACTTTTTCCGTACACGATAAATAAGCAATATTGGCAGAGAGAAGACAACTTGAAGACTGTGAAGCTTCTTTAATATGAAGAAAACGTAATATTTTTTTAATGCACGTTTGTATGGCGAATAACAGTAACTTGAACCTTGATCACTCCTAATTATCGATCTAAAGTGACTTCTGCATAATAAAGCTACAACGCTAGTAATTTATTTTTACAAGACACGTCAGAAATCGTCAGTAACGGCTCGTTACGTCACGCCAATCTAGTATTTTACGTCAACGTTTCTCATGTTTTTTCGACTTCAAAATAGTTTCGGTGGCACGAAAAAAAGGACGGTGACCCCCCTTTTTTATTTGTTAAAATTGCTTTAAATTGGTTTTAGATTCCATTGCGCTTTTTAAAAAAAATTCTCTCGGGCCGTTTTTTTGCAATTAAAATATGCGTCAACTTTGCATTTGTTTTTGCTGTGAAAATTGTCGTCCCTACAGGGTTCGTTCCACACTTTTTCTTTTTTTTTGGCCAAAAATATAAGATATTTTTATTTTTTCAGATTGATAAATGATTCGCAATTGCATTTATGAAAGTTAGATCGTTTCATTATCTACATAGACAGAGATATATCGAAAATAACACGAAAATTGATGAAAATACACCTCCCCGCTAGGTGGCGCTTTTAACTCAGTTCCCATGGAAATATCACTTCACCGTATTATTTCTTCAAAAGTCAATTAGTCAATGGGTTGTCATGCAAAATATCTTAAATCTGCGTTGCCTTTTAAAAAAATGACCCGATTTCTTGGGGAAACCCGCGACTTACCGTAAGGACAATTTTGACTGTAAATGCATCATTGTAAATTTAATACACTATATTTTTCTTTTTTATATACTTTGAAAAATGTACGCTCTATGACCACTATAATAAGGCCATGGCAAATTCGGGGCGTTTGCAGGCATCGGATATTTTGTGACAATAGACGATTGTATTTGTAAAGAACTGCTCGCAATGCTACGACAACATTTTAAACAATTTTACTGAATAAAAAAATCAAAGGCAGACACTATGACTTAAAAGTACCTATGAGATTGAGTGAATATTTGAATTTCAAAACACGGTCACAAAATCCTACACATTAAGACGAACGTAGATCGGACTGTCCGGTAATGGCGTGAATAAAATTGGATGATGTGTGTATGAATGTGGAAACACATAAAGAACCCTTAAAATCATTTTGGGTCACTGCTACATTGTCACTAACTTAAAATTTGAAAATATTTCACAGGATTGCAGTTAGAATTTGAAAATGATAGAAGCATGAGAGAGTTTTCCTACAGTAAATCTAGAAAATGTTTGGGTAAGAAGTATAGATTTCAACTGAAACTGCTCCGCTCGAAATGGAAATACCACGGCAGCAGATTGAACATTTCTAAATGTACTTACAGTTAACATTTGTGAACTAATGTTGTTAAATTAAACAGATACATGCAAAGACACTTTTTCGGAATCTTTTTGTACGTCTCTCTTATTTCATCATATTCAAGATAAACTGTCGTGTGTACAAAAAGAAGTGTGTACATATATATGCAAATAAAGATGATTCATTAATTTTAAAGCGAAGCTGTTTTCTTTATTGTAAAAGACATTGTTATATTTGATTTAGATTGTTTATAGTCCCGACCGACCATGGAATTTCTCCACTGATGAATTTGCCAAGAACCCTTATCTTTTTCATGCATATTAATATTTAATTTGGTCATGGATACGAAAATAAACAAAGCTTATCATAGTTTAAACTACTCTTGTACATATACTGAACTATATGTTAGTTCGTGTTAAAGATTTTACATACTTAATTTTCTTGGTGATGATGCTTTTTGTTTCGCTATATAAGAAGCCGACGGTTCTTCTATTGGTGTTTGAGCTTCCCTCAGTTCTCCTATTGGTTCTTGAGCTTTCCTCTTGAAGGGTGTTCTGGATGACATTGCTACTTATTTAATCTTGCTCATTTTCTAAAAACAAACCCAAAATGAGTATTGTTGTAGTAGATGTTAAATTCATACAACAGCAACAGCAATGTTAGGTAAACTATGTGTTTCAAAGTAGCTGTATCAGATTAGTTAAATGTATCACAATATTATTTCCAAGCTAAAGTTTCCTTGAGTGGCCTTTTAAACAACAACAATATACAGTAGGAAAAGCAGATATTTTTAAGAATAATAGAGAGAGTCGCGAATTGTTTTACAGCTTGGAATAAGACAGCGTTAAGTCAGCGGAATATTTCGATTTTCATGAAAACAATCTTTTCCTCTTTAATTAAATTTGCCGTTTCAAGTTAAATTCTATCAACGTGTGCTATGTTAGGAAAACTGGTGTAATGTTCTGCGTAACTGCACTATGAAAATAATATGGGATAGTAGGTCAACTTGCTAAATTGCTTCATACGTGAGCGTTTATTTGCTATTCACATTAAGCCAATCTTGGACGTGCAACGCGACGTGAAAGACAACACAGAGTAGACTACAATACGTATGTGTATGTAAATGTTCATTTACGTTTAAGGAAACTTTACATCCTACGTCTGAATGTGTCGACCTCCTAAGAAAACTATTGTATTTGGCATATGTAGTCAATGATTCATCTACTTATACGTGGTGCTGTTTAGAGGGAAGACGTGCGCGAGACGTGTTAAGTGGGTCAAAAGCTATACATAGCTTGTGTTCCATGTTTAAACATATCCTACAATACATAAATATTGTATTGTAAATGAGACATTGACGTCACGACGTCATTAAGCGTTCTCTCTATTTTCCTAGGGTGCTACAACATTACTGTCAAAAGGCAATACAAGAAAACCATTGATGCAAAGCATCAAATGTCGCCAGTAAAGAATTGAACAAGAGCAAAGGAAATGTAGATTTTTTTTATTTGTAATAGGAATACAAAAATAATAATACTGTTTAATTGTGTTTGAGCATTAATATGTTACATAGATTGTAATAAAGAATATATAATAAATAAGTTCACCCATCAAAATATGACCACTTCAAGACGTGATTCATTTCAATTTTTGTAAAATACAGTTGCGTAATATTTAAAAGAAATATATATCCATAAGTATTACACAGACAACTAATAGTTTAGTTTGTATTTTCTGTTTCTGTTTTCTTGAAAATGACCCAGCTGAATCACAGTTTTGTGAAAACATCGCGAGTATAAAATACACAGATCGGACCGTTGTATGAAGACTTTTTGAATTACAGTTTAAGAAGAGTGCTCCAAGTTAATAATTTGAGACTGTACAGCCTAGATATCCGAAGCGTATTGAGTGAAGTTGAGAGTTATCTCCCTTGATTTTCGGGTAAACTGACTGTATTACGCTTATAGTCAATAGAAAATAAGCTTTTTGTAATCTGTCTGTCTGACATGGTTTCTTGTGATATTGTCACAATATACATGACGTATGCATCATTGAAAAACTTACGACCTTAACTTTCTTATTATATGCAATTGTTTAACCACAAACATTTAATCAGTTGTTAAACCTGACCATATATCGGGAATTTTACATAGAAGTTACAGTCGGTAACATTTACTCGATAAAAATCGATAAAAATAGACGGGAAATAGCCCCGTTTAAAACTGTAAAGTCGTGCGACCTTGCGTTACAACAGTGAGTTCTAAAAATAAATTATGATTCACTTTCCGTAGAGTGGTTTCAAATATTTTATCAGTCAAAATAGACCTTGACCATTTGAAATCGTGCATCACATGAGGGAACAAGTTGCTATAAGTCTGACGGACAGATAGATTGAATTCTTCCATTCTTTTCTCAACTGTTCTCTTACTAATATCAAGCAACTCTGAACTGTCTCTAACCTTAAGTACCGAATCAATAAGACACTGTAGAGTTTCAACACGAATATCATATTTTCTTCCTTGTCTTGACAATATTTCTATTTCTGAAATGCTGTGCTCAGAATGTAAAATATCCAGTATCTCAAGTGTTTCATTAACCAATCATATACAACTAGCAATACAAACAAATCTTGATAACTGTAATACAAAAGTTAGAACATCTTGTAGTTCTGTGGTAATGTTTAGAGTGCGTTCATTCTCTAATTTTGAACAACATACTGTATCTTCTGCTTGCAGAGGTGTTTTATACATGACAGCTGTTCTTTAGAGCTGAAAATATAAATGGATGCTGGTGTTCAATCCCAAAGATTTTATACCAACAAAACATCTTATGTGAAGTCAAACTATTATTATTGCTATATGCTGCAGGAGTGTGAAGCTAATTTATTTACAGACTGTAAGTAGTGATGTCAAATGAAACCATTTCTTAAAATTATGCCTGTTGAATTACAGGAAATGTTGGAAATGTAACCACAGTGGTCAATAAGGTACAATTCATTTTCAAATTTGACTACTGCTAGATGTTGATACTGCAATACTAGCTGTCGGATAAGTTATTCATGCATACCAGATCGGGATATCTGTAGTTTTTATCTTACACCCCCTGGTATAAGATGACTTGATGATGTCAGAAAGAACTACTTTTATGAATGAATGTGTAAATTTATATATTACTACAAGAAAATAGACCGTAAATATAAGTCATTACTTTTATTTTATTTCTGCTACTATTAATCGAATATGGTATGCAAGAAAAAGAATCTATCACTGGCTGTACTTACAGATGAGAATATCCGGTTCTCGGGTAACTACACTTACACTTTATATGATACATATACTATATGTAAAATATATACATTATCATTGGTCAAAAATAAATAATATTATAGTACAGGTGTATTGTGACCCATTAAACAGGCCTGTTAAACTGTTAAATTAACCAGACCCTAGTGGTGGGGTGCAGTCCATCTGTTTACTATTTAATTTATAAAACTTGACCTGTGAATTACAAAAATGGGTCTTTCGTGTCAATATTAAATAAGAAGCACATTAAACTCAAAGGTACCATTTAAGATTTTCAAGTGCATTGACACGTGAGTGAAGTATCCGAACAAACGATAATCCGAAATTACTGCTAAATCTAACAAAACAAGCTAAAATCGATATTTAGTTTGGCTATGGAAATATTAACTTATGCATACCTACTTCGTTTCTGAAAGAGTGTTCATGTTCATCGTTGTTGTTATTTTCCTGCGACGCTGTTACACCGCCACGCCAACCTTTAAAAAGTCGATTTGGTCTGGTCTAGGCGGATCTTTTCTCTTGGTATAAAGGTATTGTAAACACCGGTCTGGGGAGCGTCATTATTTTTCACATTTTAAACAGTTATTCCACTTTAATTAAAAGGGCCAATTTTAGCGCGTACTTCAACTTCCTTCGCGATTTTTAAAATATTATTTTTTGTATCAAACAATCAATGTAAGATGTCGGAACAAAATTGTAACAAGTTCATACATTTTAATAACTTCTCCTAGCGGCTGAAGAATCCTAAAGCGCATCAAATATAGTATAAAAAATTTAAGTGTTATTGTTTATTATAGTGTCACCTCTACTGAAAGGGCCAGCCATTTCTGACTTATAAGACACATTTTTCTTGAGCACATAACTTCCCGAATCCTATCCTTTACTGCTAGGCCCCAAGCAGGTAGGCATACGAATACCATTGTTTAACTAGCTGGCAGCTCATCAACCGGCCATATCAGAACGGACCTCTGCTGAATTTGAACCATCGACCTCCCGCTCAAAAGACGGATGCCTAAACAACTAGACCAAGAAAGACGGTGATGACGTGAAACAACAAGCGAGTTATGGTAAATGTTTTATTACACAATAATAACCTTATGCTATAGTTTTATTTAAAGGGGCTAATAAGGATGTGAATGACTTTAAAATGTAAACAGACAGCGTTCCCGAAGCTTTATCAAAACAAAATGACGTGTTTTTTTTCAGAAAAAGACCGTATTTATTTCGTCTAAACTATAATAATCGTGTCCATCCATTGTAAAGGTTATCAGCTGTCCTCGAATTGAACATATGGAACAAAGTGTACCATCGCTAAACGCTAGCTGATGCAGTAACAGCCTCTAGAAAATCGATAATCCAATCAATATTGATCGTTGCAGATCGGACGTTTCCGTATCACGATAAGTCATAAATCAGTTAGTCAGCAAAAATCGATAATGTAAGCTAGCGCTAAAGTGGGACAGTTACATTCTTCACAATCTTTGTACCGATGAATGATACTGACTTTCTGAGATTGCGCTGACTAACTGATTTATTGCATTAGATTTAAAGAATATTTAAAAGAAAATGAAGAGGGGAAATAAAAAAATGACCTAAGAAATCATTATTGTGTAAATTACTGTTTTATTTCATAAATCATTTAATCAACAATGAACTTTAAAATTATGTTTTCGTTAAGTTACATAAATAGTATAAGATAGTTTGACACCTTAATTAGTTAGTTAATATATAAAGAGATTGTGTCACACTTTTTGCAATTAACAACAATATTCACACTTTGTTGACAAGTGGAGGGTACAATTGATAGAAGCCAGAACTTATAAAAGCACGTACAGGTGACATGTCCCATCTTTGGGCCTTTAAGATGTCAAAATGCAAATACACCTCTAAAGAAGCCAGTTTAATATATACATTTAACTGTGACAATTGAAAAAAAAACCTCAACAAAATACACAATAAGCAGAAAAAAGGTGGCACTTCTACCATATTTATTTTATTAAATTGAAACAATTTAAAAATCTATATTGACGGTTCCTAAGTTAATCAATATTTAACAGCCTAGCTTTATTATGATTTCCGTATGCCAGTCGATAATTTCCGTGAAAACCACGGGGACACCCGATCCGTCAGACTTTACATGTTAACAGTTTATAAATCATTCAATGGGTAGGTGAAATCGGAAACTATGTAATAAATTTTTTGCACCATTTTATTATTATATATTTCACTTGCCGATGCTAAAAATGCATAGGCGATCCTTTAAATGGTTTTCTCTATATAAGACGAAATGTTTCAACAAATCACTGAAAAAATGAAGCAATTTAAGACCCCCATAAGCATTTCATAGGGAAAACGGGGTGATAAATTTTAAACCAAAATGGGTAGGTGAAATACTTAATTAATATTTTTGAAATTTATATCACCATTTAGATAAAAGAATTTGCCAACTTTTGTCATAAATGCATAAGCGTAATATAAATCGGTTTAAAAGTTATGACGGTTAAACCGATTTATCCTTCTTTGTTTAATGTGAAAAATGTACCGATACATCGATTATTGGAAAAATTGAAAGTTCCATATGCTAGGATATTTTTCGGATCAGATACAACTCGCCTCTCTAAAGAAAATTATCAACATTCCTTGACATTATGTGTTGGCAATGTAGACTTTCATTAGTTTCAAGCGGCATGCGGCATAAAATAAAAAGGGATACCTTAGATGTCATTACACATTCTATCTTTACCCTCTTAAAAGGACTTTTGCTTTTATTTACAATTAATTTACTATCAAACTTTCTATAAAATAATGCCGTCGTTAGTGGTCCGACCGTCGGACCATTCTGAAGCCGAGCATAATTATTAATCGTGCCACTTTTCTTTAAAGTGCACTGATCAAAAGGCTCGAAGTATTGACCTGATAATGCAGCCTTCTAATGCACGTGCTTTAAGCTTTACCCAGTTTGATTTTAAAAGAAATTAAAGTGAAAATTTACTGACTGAATAGCGAACAACGGACGTGCTTGCTTATCATGATCTGCAATGGTCTCAAAGGCAGAATCATTTGCCATCAAAAAGGTAAGTGGCAATTTATATGCTAGTTATCGTTCACTTTCATAATCATTGGTTTTAAGCTTATCTCATAAATAGAGACGTGTAAAATATTCTTCTTTAGTACGTCTGACAATGAGCGATAGTGCGAAACGTATAGTGCCTGTCTTCGTTCAGTACGGCAGGTAAAGATGTAGAGTACCTACGGGTGTATAACAGACTCTAGACACTCTTTAAAGAATTACCGAGCGGGATGTTTGTAGCACAGATAATACGAGATCATTCGTCCAGTGAAACGGATCTTGAAGCAACAAGACCATTATTATTTGAAGCTGTAAAGGGCAATGACGATTTCCCTTTTGGACTACAAGCAGAGATGAAAAACGAGTATTTATGAGGAAAGGGTCAACGTCCATTGCAAGAAAACTTGCAAGTGATATACACATTCTGACGCAAATTATAGAATACGATGACTTTGATTTAATAACAGAAATGCTTAGCGCTTCCACAAGAAGTAAATCATCAGTGCCGCAGCTATTGAGTGGCGCCATTAGTCAAAATCAACAGTGTGAATGTAAATCCAAGATATGCTTGCTGAATGATACTGTATCTACTCTACAGGCTGATGTTGTCTTTTCTTTTTTGAAAGAAACTATGTGCCTATGATAAACTAAGGGTTGATCAATGAAACTGGTAATTGATACGGTCAGAGAAATAAAACATGAAGTCATGGCATGTGGGAACCAGATTATGGGTTTCGTAGGTAAAGGTGAGTTGGCTAGTAATGCATTCACAAGCGGCCTTGATCAGCTTAACGCAAATGTCAGTGTTGTAGAGAAAAGAATTACAAGCTTAGAACAGTTTTTAGATTGCGAGAATATCCATGTTGTACGTGTAGCGGACCTTTCAAAATTAAATGGTACTGTTCATGATGTAGGAATCCAAGAAACAGTTTAAGCAGTCACGGGTCCATTTATCGATTCCACCTGTATTAATGCAGACGTTGGAAACATGCTCGGTAGAGATTGTAATGACTCCAGTAAAAATGTAACGCAACTGGCTGATATTCTAGCAGGCATACTGCAATGCAATGCGTCGGGAATCTTGATTCAATCTGTTGTTTTCTACTACGCTTTTACTTAAAAATGAAATCAGCTAAACATGTACATCTTTTTTTGTTGGGTAAACGACTTGGCTTTGTTTTTTGTTTTGTTTTTATTTACGGTTATCGCCAAATTCTATCCTAAAGAATATTATGGTAAACATGCCTACATATAGCCGTCGTCTGCTCTCGCGGTAAGGTAATTTCATCACGCGAATGACAAAGGGACGGGACGGGAATTGGGGAGAGCTTATTACAGAAGTCCTCTATATTGATTAATTGTGATAAAATGAGGCATTTTTCGCTACAGGTTCTTCTTTGAAATTGTATTTATTTATCATTTTATGTTCATTGAACACATAATCTATGTTTAGAGTATATAATCGGTTAGATGTGGGGTATATCCCTTTAATCGTAATGCAAAATATATTTTTAGTGTTTGTCATACATACTTTTAGGTTAGTACATGTAAACACTATAACCTGCTGATATCTCTCTATATCTTACATTTTCCTTCGACCTCCTTGAAATACCGCAACTGAACGGTAGCCTAATTTACTTGCCAACATTTCATGGTTAAATGTACATCTCAATTGACAACAGACGCATGATTTCGATTTGTAAGAGTTATAATAGGTAGGTCAGTTTTTTCATAAATATTTAGCGACAGCATACTTTCTAACGTCTAACGTTACTTACTAATGTTGTACCGTAACGTAAGCTTAAAAGATAACACAAGAGACTCTCCATTTTTCGATATATTATATTTTACAATTTAAGATGTATTGCAATGTTTTCTTGCAATTCCAGTCATTTACTACAATATACAGTGCTTAAAAAGGCAATCCGGGAATAAATTTTAATTCGCTTGGTTCTAAAGCAGCACTTACACTGTTAGCAAAAGTTACAGAATTCACACTGTTTGTAAATGTACGATACAACTAAACTTATACCCCTATGAACTCTGTAGAAGCTATAGTTAGTATTCAAATCAGGTTTGTAAAAGCACATGAGTACAAGTGAATAAGCAAGTGAATTTAGAGTAAATGTTCCTTCATTTCACTTATTTCGTTTTTATCTTGGCGAGTTTATTCACTAATAATTAAAACCTGACAGTAATCATTTCAGACGTGTTTTTACACATCTGCTGCGAGTGTCAATGCTTAGCCGAGAATAAAAATTGACCTAATACGGATATAACAGAGACAACTATCTTAAATTCAGATAACGTTTGGATACATTTGTCCAACTCCAGGATTCGTAACGATTGCATTTTGGTCTCTTTGAGTAAACTTTTGTCGGAAAAAGCACAAAGGAAACAAAACAACACTTAAACAGCACTACATGTACTACATATAGCAATCTAACAGCAGTAAATGCGCGCCCGCAGTACAGGTTCAATACAGTGATACAATTTGTATAACCGTCCAAAAATAGTTTCATCACGTAGTATACGTCACATGATCCGTTTGGCGCGGCAATTACTCCGTTTCGAACTATTTGTTCGGCTTCAAATTATTTGCCTGCGGAGTTTCTTGTGTTTTAAGGAAGTTACGTCGCATCTCTGAATCCATTAATTTATTGTCTCTTTTATTCACTCTGGGTCGGCTGCCTGTCCACAACCGTCCCAAAAACTATCTACATGTCTTCTGACTCAATGGATTATAATTGCATAAATAAAGTTACTTGGCATATCGATGGAGAAATAAATATGCTACATATTGCAATAGGATTTCTCAAGATGGAAAATGAAAAAATACTACCAGAGTGTCAGAATATATATGTATTGCGAAAACTGCGCAGACTGTGATAGGATTTGAACAGTCTTATACAAGTACTATAGATTAAAACTAGCTCCATACCTGTATAAATGAGTTTGTGGTTTTGAGTTTTAAACTATACACTCAGCTCATTGTACATTCTATGGCTGGCTTGCATCAACAGAATTCAACCTAACATGAAATAAGATTAAGAATAGCTCGCAGATCAACATTCAGGTACAGAAAACACGCATTCATATTAAGTAAATCAGCTGAGTTAAAGTTCTGTCCAGTTTCTAGCCTGTTAATATATACTTTACGTTCTTTAAGCACCTCTTTGATAGTTTTACATAAATTCTAGTTCAAATATCGAAAACAGAAAATTTATACAGATACTGATATTTATTAAGTATTCTTGTATTATTCCCTCTTGATGTATATCACGTTAATACAGAAAGAGACAGCAGAATAGTTTTCTTGAACTTTTTTACGGAAATAAATACATAAAAGAACGTAATACGGATAAGTACAAATGTAATGAAACTGGCGGACACAAACGAACTCAAATATACCCCCAACAGCTTAAAATGTAGGTTCCAATTAATGTCAAAGTTCCTTCTTAATTAAATCTTAAAATGTTGATGTGTTAAAAACAACTCACTGAAAGGTCTGTTAATTAAGAATATGGTAAATTGTCCACTGATATTTTTTTCTAAAGTACTTATAAGCCATTTGATTTAAAAGGAAAGACACTAAATATAATTAATTACGTCAGTAAGTAACTTACCAGAGTAAATGCCGCTTATTGTATACATTTTGTAACTGTATTAAAACGTTACGCTTAACAAAAATACTGCATCTGAAAACAATGACTTGCAGTTACATATCGTTAACTTTTTGTACATGTCGAAAATGATTTATCAAGTTGGATATTATACACGTCAGTGTTTATTTTTAAAACTGTCTTTTTATCTTTTGTATCACATGTACATGTACGTGCGCAAATATTTACTTGTTAATGGTGACGATAAACATTGCTTCGCTTTTGGACTTAAATTTCATATACACGCCTAACTCAAGGCAAAAGTCTTATTTGCTCGGGAATGACATTTTTTTCCAAAGTTGTTTTTACTTTCGAAAACGATTCGCCAAAAGTTATGGCACAATTTTGTATTTTAATAAAATATATTTTCAAGGGTGATGAGAAATAACGCCAAATCGAAGAAACTGTCGCAAGGTCGCGGGCGAACGGTTGACTTATTAGAAAAGACTGATGTGATATTTTGCTGTCTTGTTGCATACACCTAAACAATATATTGACAATGATTTAAAGCACCGACTTCGCATGTTCACAAGTGTTGCTTTTTTCTGTCGTGTACACAAATCAACCTAGTAATATGACCCATGACGACTTAAAGGAATTGATTAGCAAGCTAAAGCTTTTCATATCTAGCAGAAGAAAATAATTGTCGGTATCCCTCTTACATTTCTCGTATTAAAACGAAATGTGTCGATGGCATGTAAGTCATGAAAACCAATGTCCTCAAAACCTTATACACCAAATAAATCAGAAACTAAAGCTGTTTATCACAAAACAATACATATTTACTGATTGAAAGATGGGGTACAAGCCAAGTATTTTAGTTGATAATTTTACTGATTGACGTTACCTTTAATATATTCAGAATTTTGTTTGGTTTCAAGTATTGAGACTTACCAGAGATACATTGTACATGTTCTATCTAGAAACATGTTATTTTCAGATAGGTTTGTATGATTATTTAAATGCATATCATAAAAATGTTTGCTTGATAGTATCACTATTTAAACAAGAAAAACTTTCATATATTTTACCGTGTATTAATTTAGTATTACAGTGGGCACGTCATTCGATTTATATCATACAATTTTCCCTTAATATGAAGTTGATCGAATTTGCTTATGTATTTGTTGACCTATTTCCTTTAGATTTTCATAGAAAGGAACAAAACAGACTTTACAGTATGTTATAAGTTCGTGTGGTTCATTATGGTTAGGTAAGCAAACCAAAATTGATAGTGTAGAGATAGTGACTGTGCATTTTTTATGTCATACCTATATTCCCTTTAATCATAATGCAAAATCTATTTTGAGAGCTTACTAATACACTTTTTCAGATTTCGCTAGCAAACACTGTTAAACTGCAAATATTTTTGTTATCTTACATTTCCCTTCGACCTACTTGAAATACTTGAGCTGTGGCCTTTTTACTCGCCAAAATGTCATGGTTTATTGTTACTCTGCCTGACAACAGAAGCATGTTTTGGATTTATTATTATCATGATCGGCAGATCGGTTTTTTCATACTTTCTCAGCGACAGCGTTTCCTACGTCGTCCTAGCGTCTATCATGTTTAACAGTATTTGCAAGAAGAAAATAAAAGCTTGAAACGCAAGAGACTTTCCATTTATCAATAAAATTTAACTTTTAAGATGTATTACCATATTGTTTCTTTTGAAAACCACTTATTACTATTGTATACGGTGCTGAAAAAGGCAACCCGGGAATAAAATATAAATCCCTCGGTTGTAAAGCAGCTTTGAAACTGCTAGCAAAATCATAGACAACCATGTAAACACATTAGGCCACATCACAAACAATGTTAGAATGTTTCACTTGAAATTTGTTGGACCGATTGATAAACTTTATGTCACTAGGTCAAATCAATGAAAACGGCGTGAACACATCAAAGTCATATTTCATACCCATTCATCATATTATTTGAATGTTTGTCTGAATGACCTTAAATTCGATGCTGAACAAGCCGAAGACATGAAACTGCGTTAAATAAATGCAAAACTACATTGTAGGTCAAAAAAGCAAATATTAGTTAAACCTAAGCACACCATCACAGACCACTCTACCCAGTCATCAAAATCTGTTTTATCTTAAGACTTAGGCGAAGGTTTAATCTTGGTATCTGGGTTGAAAAACATGGACACCAGATCTGATAAAGCTTTTGAAAACCGCACGTCACATATTTTACCAAAATTAATGCTGGTTAGTTTGATATTGTACATGTAGTCGAGTTCGAAATTTTGTCAAGTGAGAGTACCAGTGCATTTACCTTAGCAAATCACTTGTTGCTAAAGCGAGTCAGTAGTTGATAAAGGTGTCACTGGTTGCTAAAGAAAGTCACTTGTTACCAAATAAATCACTAGTCGATAAAGCTCATCAGCTGCATGGGGCGGTCACTAGTGGCAAAATATGCTAAAGTTTTTTTATAAACTAATTTGTTTATTCTTGAATGCGGTACAAGTTCTTACAACTTAGATCAATCGCTCTCGAGACTCATTCCAGATGGAATCAACCTCAAAGGGAGAGAGGCGATGTGGAATTATTTGTGTCTTGCCTAAGGACACTACCGGCATGGCTATGGTAGGGGTCGAATCCAGGGCCCTTCGATCCTAAGGCAAATGCGCTACCACTGCGCCAAGGCGGCTAAAGGTTGGTAAAGAAATCACTGGTTGCTAGGGAACTTACTGGTACCTAAGTAGTAAATATGGGCTAAAGTCGTTGCTAAGTAAGTCAATGATTGCTAGGGAAGTTATTTAAGGCAAGGGTAAGTCGTTGGTTGAAAAGGAAGTCATTTGGTGCGAGGAGACCTCACTTGTTGTTATGAGACAAAGTTGTTGCTAAGGAAGTCACTGGTTGCTTGGGAAGTCCTTTATGCATAAGTAAAGTCAATGGTTATTAAGGAAGTCACCTACAGAAAATTATCTATTTTGATTTACTGGACACGTCCGGAACTCTATATTTTCTTAAGTATTGAAAACGTACTTAAATATCAATATTCTGAAACTGCACGGGATTTTCCCGGCTCCTACCATGCCAGTGACGGGGGTCATACAGAATTTGGATCTACCCAACAAGCCCCACCCACTCTATCCCCAACCCCTTCCAAGCTGCCATTTGTGCCGGTTATTTGATCTTTAACTTATTAAAATTACTATTAGTTGGATTATTACAGTTGCGGTATACCATATATCAAAAGGGGGTACCTTACCTGCGTTTCAGTAAAACTACAACTGGAAAAGAATGAAGAAAAAATATATCTGAATCTGCCGTAGGTTTATTAGCTGGAATATAGTGCGGTAACTTTAAATTTGCTGACAAAATTTTACAAATAAATTATTGCTTTATCGCATATTGTACTATTTGTGAACTTGTACAGTTCGCATTAAAAGAAAACACAGATAAACTAAAACGATATTTTGTTTATTGAAGGTATAGTCAATATTTACAAAGCGAAAGATTACATGAAATCAAATATCTGACAAAACTTAAGGTGTCAAATTTAAGC
Organism: Saxidomus purpurata; assembly: GCA_022818135.1. Classification (NCBI taxonomy): domain Eukaryota; kingdom Metazoa; phylum Mollusca; class Bivalvia; order Venerida; family Veneridae; genus Saxidomus; species Saxidomus purpurata. The sequence goes on along the minus strand of JAFMSR010000009.1, from coordinate 32,686,407 downwards.
ACCTAGATACTGAAACATCTAGACTGCACGTGCTAATAATAAAACAAGATTATAAATAAAAGGTTGATTCAGTGAGCTTGTTTCGAGCCTATGCTGAGAGTGATAGTAAATTTTTCAGAATATAAAAGGTTTGAATTAATTTTTCAACAGTTATGATCTTAAATACACCTTCTATATCTTTAATACGTCGCCGTTTAACGAAAGCTTGTTTTGGCGGTTAGTTTGAATAAATCATGCTACATTTGAGTATTCATAGAACAATCCAAAGCCTGATCTTTGGGTACAATGAAATTGTCAATTATGTCAAATATTTTCTATTCATCAAATAAACACATATGAAATATGAAATATACCCTGCAAAACAAATCTGAATAAAACATAGTTATTTAAAGGTACATTGCCATGTAGTGCAGTGATATAAAAAAAAAATATTTCATATTATACTTATTTGATAGATAAGATATACAATATAAAATACGAAAGCAAAATTAGATAAAATAAAATACACAGTTTCCCCCTCTTTACATGTCTAAAATGTCTTCTCTTGTAGATGGCGAACGGCAGCTGTGCCACTAAATGATCACATAGAACATTTTACAAACAAACATTTTTTGTCAACTTGTACTCGTAACTTATGATCAATTTAGACGATCCATTCACTATACTTTATACTGACCTGTTTCCTCCAGCCGTAAAGTGTATAAACCAGCAATTGTATATCGTCGAACAATCTTAAGACTCTACGTCAAAGGGGCGTTTAGATACTCAATTTTGGTCAGTGTTAGGGACATGCACGTAATGCTTTTGTTTAGAAGTAGGTTGAATTCTAGATTGGTACAATTTAAGTATTTGGTTTTCATTACATTCTCTGTGTGCTTTTCCGAAAACTTGAACCAGGTCAGACCCTATCAAGAACGCAAATATTTTCTGCAACTTTCCCATAGCTGTTTATTTTAAAATTCAATATATACTAACATCATTTAGTTCGTCTCTCGTTTATCCTATGATATAATTTAACCAAAGATTCGCGATTTGCCAAGCACTTTTTAAGTACGTGTAGATAAGGGTCTATCAGTAAAACGTTTTCAAATTGGTTAATATTTCTATTATATGACACTCGAAATGAGCTTTATCGTTTCGATTGTCGCTATTGTCTATCACCTGCGTTTTTTGTTCTTGCAATGCGAACTGTTTTGTCACGACCCAATTACTTGCATTCTGTTATCACTGTAATGATAACTTAAATGTAAACAACGCGCTGTTAACGGGTACATATAAACTACATGAATTACTACAATACTTTCTTATAAAGAAATATTCATACTCAAGATACAATATAACGCTTCGAAAATTAATAAAATAATGTGCAGTCATGATAAAACTGCACATGTTTGCTTTATTTCAAAGTATGACAGGCCATGAAAACGGATAAAAATAAGGGCTGGTGCATTAAGTGCGGGCAGTTCCATCTTAAAACGTTTTCGTAAGTAAAACGTATTTTTATCATACTTATACGAGGGTTCAAGCAGAACTAACCAGACTGATATTTCTTCAACTATTCAAAATTTTGATTTCATTTTTCTTAAAAATAAACTTTGATTCGTCAAGCAAGTTGAAATAGATTAAGTAATTGTGTTCTAACAGACAGGGAAGCGTGATTGAATAATCATTATTTGATAGGTAAAGTTGCATGTAAATTTCTTGTGTTTCTGTCGATGAATGTTAATGTAGTGCTTTATAGTCATTGCCTGATGCCACATACGTCACATTAACAAGTATCAAAGACATGATCGTTTCCATTTGAACAAAGCAGGCTTCAAAGTGTCAGACTCACAGAAAATGCGCGTAATTTAATAATGTTAAATACTTTAGTACTAAACTACTAGAACGTGAGAGATGAAAAAACAAATATCATCAGAATGAACCATGTGACTTCCACAAATATTTAAGTTGAATCGACGACTTAGAGGAGACACAGCACATTTTAGAAGAAACGACAGACAGAGCATTTCCGTTAAGGGATCTTGACAAGTGACAGGCGGGAACGTTGCAGATGATTTGGGACCAAACTGGGTGTAACTACGGGATAGTGTATTGTGAATTACAAGGACAATTCAAAATGAAAACAGCACCAGGTGGAATTCACGCATGTTACTGTATAATAGAAAGAATGTAGTATACTTAGCACAACGTCAGCTAAAACCATTCTGTGTTCGTTGACGCTCCCTACCTTACTGTGACATGTTTGCTACTTTTGTATGTCTCTTTCATGTCTTTTGTGCAATGGAATTAAATTTCAGGGACGATCAAATAGAGATTGAACATCGAATAGTGTGATTTTATCTTACTACTACAAGTTATATCATAGTACTGGAGTCCTTTTAATTCTGGAATCATGATAATGTTTAAGCATACGATTTGGAATTATTTACGCTAACGAGTTAACAATCTTAAAAAGAAATATGGGCCTAAATGCGAACTCCAGGCAGTGTGGATCAAAATCGATGCTGTCTACATAACTGTGAATCATCTTTATGAAAGACTATATTAGTTTAAAAGTAAAGGAGTCACACATGCCTTTTCCATAATAATTGAGGTATATCAACTTGCTTACATTCTAGAAGCAACTAGGCAGAATATGAAAAACTAAATTTATTTTGATTAATTGTACTATGTTTATCGGTTAGAATAATCCAGTATTTTAACAATGCGGGCACTTTTTAAAAATAATACTACCGATCGTATCTCGGTGTTCAATTGTTCGATTCACCTTTATACGCTTTTTGTGTCGCCCTTTCGGAGAAAAGGCGATACATAGGGATCGCTTTGTCCGTCCGTCGGTCGGTCCGTCCGTCCGTCCGTCAACACTTAATCTTGTGTATGCAATAGGGGCTACATTTTTCACTAGATCTTCATGAAACTTGGTCAGTATGACTGTCTTGATAAAATCTAGGTCGAATTGAATATGGATCATCTGGGGTTAAAAACTAGGTCATGGGGTCAAATCATAGAAAAACCATGTGTATGCAATAAAGGTTGCATTTTTCATTGTATTTTCATGTAACGTAGTCAGTATGAATGTCTTGATAAAATCTAGGTCGAGACTGAACATGGGTCATGTAGGATCAATAACTAGGTCACGGGGTCAAACTTGTGTATGCAATAGAGGTTGTATTGTACATTTTATTTTCATGCAACTTTATCAGTATGATTGTCTTGATAAAATCTAAGTCGAGTTTAAACATGGATCATCTAGGGTCAAAAACTAGGTCACGGGGTCAAATCATAGAATAACCTTGTGTATGCAATAGAGGTTGCATTTTTCATTGTATTTTAATGAAACTTGGTCAGTATGATTGCCTTGGTAACATCTAGTTCGAGATCGAACATGGGTTATCCAGGATCAAAAACTAGGGTTATAATCATAGGAAAACTTTATTATTTTATTGAATTTTCATGAAACTTGGTCAGTATGATTGCCTTGATAAAATCTAGATGGGGTTCAAACATGGGTCATCTAGGGTAACAAACTAGGTCACGGGGTCAAATCATAGAAAAACCTTGTGTATGCAATAGAGGTTGCATTTTTATTTGTATTTTCATGCAACTTTGTCAGTATGATTGTCTTGATAAAATCTAAGTCGAGTATGAGCATGGGTTATCTATGGTCAAAAACTAGGCCATGGGGTCATATCATAGAAAAACCTTGTGTATACAATAGAGGTTGCATTTTTCATTGGACCTTCATGAAACTTGGTCAGAATGATTGCCTTGCTTGAATCTAGGTAGAGTTCGAATATGGGTCATCTAGGATAAAAACTAGGTAATGGGGTCAAATTGTAGAAAAACCTTGTGCATGCAACAGAGGTGGCATTTTTCATTGGATTTTCATGAAACCTTGTCAGTATGATTGTCTTGATGAATTTTAGGTCAAGTATAAATATTGGTAATCTGAGGTAAATAACCAGTTTGCACAGTTAAAAACCTTGTGTATACCATACAGGTGACATTTACAACCCAATCATCATGTAAATTGGTCAAAAGGTTGAATTGCCTTGTCAAGGTCAGATAAAATGTTTGTGTTTATGATATATAGAGTTGAAGTTTGGTCACATATTGTCATAAGTCTCAGGTGAGCGATATAGTGCCATCTTGGCCCTCTTGTTTTACTTAGGTCTTTAAAAACAATTATTCTCTGAAACTGGGTCCTAATTATCATGACCCAGTCTGAAACCTTATTTAGACCTAGAGCTTTAGATATTTGGGATGTAGCATTGCCTAGTTGACTCCTACCAAGAGTGTTCTAATCAATATCCCTGGGTCAAATTGACCACACCCTGAGGGTAATTTGACTTTACATATAGTATTCTGTAGGAAAAAAACTTTAAAAATCTTCTTCTCTTAAACGTCCATCTCACTTTATTTCAAAACCATTACAAATAATGCTTTGAAACTTACCGTACTTATTAACCATCATTACCTCCATCCACAGAAAAGAGTACATAACGCTGCCAAGGTTTTTCGTCAGAATTATACCCCATTTTTGACTAAGAAAATACATTTAATCTTAGTAAAATCCACTTATTGACTTAACCCTTTGAGATATTGCTGTGAAACTTGGAATACGTGTTTGCATCATTACTCCCAACACTAGGCAAGAGAAGGTAAGTCAGTCGATGAGTCTTTCTCTAACTAAGGCCCTTTATTGTCTTAGAATCTCGGTTAAGTTTTTCGACTGAACTGTTTGAGATACATTTTGTATTACTTTGAAAGTTGGAATACTTGTGTATCATCATGCTCCCCAAATGTAGACAGGAGAAGGTAACTTTGTCAAGTATTTCATTTGAATTATGGCCCTTTTTTACTTAGAAACTCAAAAAAGTTGAGATATTATTTTGGAAGTTGGAATATATATGTACTATCATGACACCTATCAATAAGCAGGAGAAGATAACTCTGTGAAAATGTTTTTTGATTTATAATTAGAAATTCCTAGTTAAATTCTTGTGTTCAACTGGCACTGTCATGCACATATATCATTAACAACTTAAAGTATCAAGTTAAAACTTTGCTTTAGTATTTAGGAATATCTAACAATTAAGTTTGATAACTCTTGACTTAATACATTGCTACCTGCTTATACAGATCCTTGTTTTGCCTTTTAGTGCCAAAGTTTTGTTTTATTGGCAAGCACTTAGAAAAGTTTCGGTCCGATATTACGGAAGCGTATAACATTTTTTATGTATCATGAATGAATAATCCTTTGATTATCGTGTAATTTGCTAAATTATTAACTTATTTCTACTACAAATTATATCCTTACTTAAATAAGTATATATATGTAATTTTAATTGTAGGAAAATGATGAAATTAGGCTAACTATTGAGGAAAGAAAAGCATCGCAAGCTAAGGCATTCCTATATTAAAAGGCATCTGGTTACAATTTCATAAATGTGCATAAATGTTTACAGAAATTAATTAAATTGTATTTTCAGCATTTCAACAAAATATCAAAAATGTATTTCTAAAAAGTTTAGTAAATTCATACTTGTATTTAAGTTAAAAATTAAGCAAAGAAAATACGTGGTTTGGGTATTTTCAGTTTGGCACTGGCTAGAGTTACAGTACTCTATATCCTCCGAGTCTAGAGTTAAGGAAGTTCCGTATCTTCAGACAAGATGCCCACGTGCAACATGTCGAGCCCGCCATATGTCAAAAGGGCTAACTCCTTACCAAGCAGAGATGGGTCAAAATACACCTACATATTGGATGTAACATGCATGTTGTACCACAGAAAATTGGTCTCGATTTTTCTCTACGGCCAGTAATGAAAAAGTTAGAATATTAGCTATTTATAGTAACAACAAAGGGAAGTAATTCTAAAAACAAGGGTAGACCATAGTGGTGAACATTTGTACAAAGTAACATCAAAATCCCTCCATGCATGAAGAAGAAATGCTCCAGACAAAGATATTCTTGACTTTAACCTCTAAGTGTGACCTTGACTTTAGACCTAGGGACCTGGTTCTTGCGCATGACACTCCGTCTCATGATGGTGAACATTTGTGCCAAGTTAAATTAAAATCCCTCCATGCATGAAAAAGATATGCTCCAGACAAAGTCATTCTTGAATTTAACTTTTAACCTCCAAGTGTGACCTTGACCTTAGATCTAGGGACCTGATTCTTGCGCATGACACTCCGTCTCATGATGGTGAATATTTGTGCCAAGTTAAATTAAAATCCCTCCATGCATGAAAAAGATATGCTCCGGACAAAGTCATTCTTGAATTTAACTTTTAACCTCCAAGTGTGACCTTGACCTTAGACCTAGGGACCTGGTTCTTGTGCATGACACTCCGTCTCATGATGGTGAACATTTGTGCCAAGTAACATCAAAATCCCTCCATGCATGAAAAAGATATGGTCCGGACAAAATCGGACGGACGGACGCACGGACGCACGCACGGACGCACGCACATACACCGAACCGCCAAAAGTGACAACTATATCGAGCTCACCGCAGGCGGGCTCGACAAAAACCATATGAGGGTTGGCTACAGTTACGGAAGTTTATAAAAGCATGTATTTGCTTTAATATATGCGTGATGATATGTTGTAAACTTAAACATTTTAACACTATTTATGAATAACTGATCTGTGGTAAATAGGACAGTTTCACAGGCGCCATTTTGGTCAATATACTTGATATATTGCTATTATCGGAAATACTGTTGCCATCTTCACGCTGTTAGCATTGCTGAATTGGTTGACGGAAATGAATCATGCATGCACCAGTGTTTCAACATTTGACTGTCCTATACATATACATGTACGTAGTCATATGTTCTGTTTACAAAGTTGAAAAACAATAGTAAGGTAAAGAAATGAAAGACAGATCTATTATAATTCTAAGAGAACAAAACATGTAAATAACAAAAGAAATTAAGATATATTTTTCAATTTTCGATCAAATTGCAATCAAAATTGTTTTTGTTTTGGCCATGATTTTCGCGCCTCTTGGTGTTGTGGTTTAGATTAAATAGGCACTCCCTAAATCTAGTAGATTATGTTTTCGAAACATAGATTATGTGTTCAATGAACGTATACTGATAAATGAATACAATTTCAAAGAAGAACCTATGCTGAAAAATGCCTCATTTTACCAAAATTAATCAATATAGAGGCTTTCTGTAATGAATCGCATCCACCCATTAATTGAACAACAACAACGTCTATATAGATTATTGAATGGTCTACGGAACTGCAGTATATTTTAAACCGCTGATTTTATCAATCATGACTGGGAATGCATAGCTGAAACGTTTGGTTAAGTTTAATAAAATACTTCCAAAGATTCTACTATTTATGTTTTGGAGGTTATTTAGTCGACATCAGTTATAGGGTTATAGGGTATATCACTTTAAGTACAAAAACAACATCTATCAATAACATATTTTACTTAACTTTCATCATATGTTGTTAAAAACTGTTATAATTGTCCAGCTACAACTAAAGTTAACATGAAGATGACGATATTTCCGTTATATATTATAAATAGCAATGTATCAAGTATACCAAAATGGCGGCTATGGAATAGCTGCATTTACAGTCAGGTCGATTTTTTGCAATTACTGGTAAAACAATACTGGTACCGTAACTCTGCCTTTCAGTTTACAGTTAACTGATCTTTCTGTATATCGTGTAGTAGAAATTAATATATCGATGACATTAACATACAGATAGTTTATTATCGTTCTAGTTCGTGAGTTTATACCGATTTATTACGATAAGGTATTAAGTAGTGTCAAAAGCTTTCACAATATATAATCGTTTCATAATTTTCATCAAAACATTTATTTCATTTAAATTCATGAATCGTAAATGTTTCAAACCCTGACAACACATAATTATGCGAGGGTTCTCCGAGTTTTTAACTTTTTAGAAATCATCAAAACTGGGGTTTATTTCCTTCTTATTATTTGTTTCTTCCTAAAACATTCAAACGACATTTCTAGTAATAATCGTCATTAATTTAGTTGGTCCCTTCACAAATATTCCGCGTCCAAGTGACGTGTTTTAAGCGGAACTGACGTCATATAGTCTTAAGATTATCGCGTATGGGTAAGATTAAGAGTTTAATGATACTGTCCAAAGTTGACACGTCCATGTTAGAAATTTGGTACCTGGCACCAACTCGTTTCTAGACTGAGTATACAAATGCTTTACACGTACGCTGATATGATACTGGTCTTTTTTAAATCAAATGTAACGTGATCCTTTTCTCAGGAATGAAGATCGGAAGCACGACAGGATTTATCCGCTCTATGGTTGACATTCTTCTAGAGGATGCTAAGAAGCAAGGTTGTCATCCGGATTGTACCGTTGCAGGTACGGTGTATATCTTGAGTGACAACACTCAGTCTTGTGGTTTTGTCTAGACATAAAGATTTCCGCATTAAAATGCATTATAACATACTTACAATGATAAGATATTATAAAGTTACAGATAATCAGTGCAAGCTTATACCAGTGTACCGTCCTTTCAGGTTACGCAGTGTTGGAAAGGTGTATACATGTGTATACTCCGTAGTTTCCGGTCTAATACGACTTCTTGGGTATTTTGCTAAGAGCAAGAACGGTGATAAAGCTCCAGCTTTCCGCATAATATGTAGTTTATTGTAAAGATCTTATATTTGTTACGGCATTCAACAGATGTCTTGCATATACATTTTAGCCATATGGCGTTTATAAATAGTTTGAGATGTGTTCAATTACTTCTTTCAATGCAAAAACAAATTTTACAGGTGACAAAAGTGTTAAATTGTGCAAGACCGAAGCCGTTCATGGTTAATTGTAATCTTGATCCAAGCGGTTGTTAAAGCTGATGATTCCACTTCCAGTGTCGCAGAAGTTTCAGAGGCTGGATGCTGGTGTGTTGGAGTAGCAAGATATAGCAATTACATGGATATAGATAAATTATTAAGAACACAACAAAAGACTAAGTGATGAAGACATTCAAAGAAAACTGGTGCGCAAATTACGTCATTGACACTATAGCTGAGTAACCAGAAGTTGTAGCAGATATCAATTCGAGACCAGCTCGAGGAGAAAACCTATAAGCACCCGGTTTGAATGTGCATAAGGAGCTATGCATAATAAGTGCTCCAACACACTAATATAGATGTAATATGTGCTCCAACACACTAATATAGATGTAAATTGTGTGGTCTTTGTATAATAAAGTACAATATATACCGAATATTATAACAATGCACTGGGTAACGTATTTCACTTAAATATTTATCGATTTAATGTAATACATTGTACATTGTTCATATATGTATACGGTAAAACAGCCATTTAAGGCATACTTCTTGCATGAAATCGAAAAAAGTGCATATCGGGGTCTGAGCGCGAAACGGTTGTAATGGTATATTTATTATTCAATTAATGAAATAAACTTCACGAAGCACGAAACACGTAGCATAGTTTCATTTATTTAAAAAACATAATTTAATCAAAGCGCTGAAGGCACTGAAAATGTTCGGTCTGAAACATTTTATAGATTGTCTTTTCCGGCATTATGAATGTTTTATACCCAAAGACAATTTTTTTATATACGTAGACATTGAGTTACAACCGTTTCGCGCTCAGCCCTCTTTATGTAGTAAATGTACATGTATATACAATGTATGTACATATATTATCATTATGAGTAACTACTCCCGGAGATGCCGACATTTTTTGAAGCCTTGCATAAGAATTATCATATTCAAGGTGAAATAAATAAATAATAAATGTACGCCTAAAATATTTAGTGTTTCCATTCATCATATTTTAGTATCTATATCATTCAACATTTCTGATGGAACTCCACATGACAAATGATGTACCGATGCTCTTAAACATTGATGAAACAAAAGGACCCTGAGGCCCGACCCTCACTACCGTTCTCAAGACAAAGTGAAATCAAATCGGACAAAATTCTCAAAATCTAAGACCTGCCCTGAGGTTTTCCTCACTAAAAAATTCTGAGAAAATTCTCAAGACTTTAGAAAAGGTTTGTAAAAGCCAATTTGATACACAGCTGAAAAAACAAATTTCGGTTTTGACACAGACTTTTGAGCAGAGATATAACTCAAGTTGTGAATGTTAATGAAAGCAGGGCCTTGTGAGCCATGTCATGAAGCGACTTTAATCACTACATGGCCTTGGAAATTAGGTACATTTGGCCTTGGATATTTTCTTGTAGCTTTCTTGCGCAATAAACGACACACTGAACTGCATGTCTGCCTACCTCTGATCACAGAAAGTGTTGACCTTGGCTGAAAGCTGCATATATACAAATGTAGCTTCATAATTTCAGTTGTTAAAATAGCGTAAGAAACAACCGTGAACTTACAAATCAACATTAATGTTCATAAATACACACTTCTTTTTTAAATATAGTTCACACTATGTGAAATCATCAAAATGAAATCTTTGAAAACGTGATTTTTCGGTTGCCCAGTGGTAATTATATAATGCCCAAAATAGTCCAAATGTAGTTAAAGGGAACGCATGACACATATATTGTAATGTATATTTCTTAAAACTAGACGCACCTCAATAATGAATTGCAATACTTTGAAATTGCAGTATTATTCAATAATTTATAATATTCGAGTAAAAAAGTATAAAACTTGGTCAAAAAATGTACATAATAAGTTGAAACAAGTACCGCTAAGAATGTTTGACTGCCTACCGTTATTGAACAAGAACGCCGTACCTAGCCTTCCACAATGATGTTATAGGGACAATGACTTTTTTATGTATCATCGCCTAACACTATTCAGGAACACGCGACCATATTCTAACGCACTTACTTTATTCTAAGCCCCTCGTGGTGTGCACGTCGCAGAGCAAACACAGGGTCTCGCCAGATACTTGACCGCTAAGTCTTGTAACTATCGGGGCCCTGGCCAACGACGAGGGGCGTGGCCCTTGATAGGGATGTTTGTGTGTAGATAGGGTTTTTCTGAACACCACAGTTGATGAAACCCCGCGTGCCGGCGATGTATGCCGCTTGGCGGTCATCAACAAAGAACAAGAGGACTGGCCTTGGTTTTTGTTAGTAGCAATGCTTTGCTGTCATCATTTTGCTGGGACGATGGAACTTGGTCTGGATTCATTCAAAAGAGCGACGGCGTGAAGTCCATCTCTATAGTCCTTACATTCGGTGAATTATTTGTCCAGTGCGTTACCACTATACCACGGAGATGTTCGGCCTGATCATTATCTACACTAGTCGCAAAGGCAGAATCACCTACTGCCAGCAGGATAAAGGCCAGAGTAAAGAAAATAAATACTGAATTTGAAATTCTCCAATCAAAGAGGAGTTTTGTAAAACAAATAAACAGCTGAAATCGCCTGAAAACGATTGATCAAGCATATACAATTAAGATGTATAGGAAGTAGGCATAAGCAGTAGCGAAAGTAGGAAACGTGAAGTTGGCAGTAGCAGTAGCTTAGCAGTAGAAGTAGCAAAATTATCAAACGTGATGTTGGCAGTAGCAGTAGATAAGCAGTAGCAGAAGCACAGCAGTAGCAGTAGCTTAGTAGTAGCAGTAGCCCAGCAGTAGCAGTAGAAGTAGCACAGCAGTAGCAGTAGCTTAGCAGTAGCAGTAGTACAGCAGTAGCAGTAGCTCAGTAGTAGCAGTAGGGGAGCAGTAGCAGTAGCACATCAATAGCAGTAGCAGTAGCTCAGCAGTAGCAGTAGCACAGCAGTAGCAGTAGCAGTAGCAGTAACACAGCAGTAGCAGTAGCAGTAGCTCAGCAGTAGCAGTAGCACAGCAGTAGCAGTAGCAATAGCTGAGCAGTAGCAGTAGCTGAGCAGTAGCAGAAGCTCAGCAGTAGCAGTAGCTTAGTAGTATCAGTAGCAGTAGCTGAGCAGTAGCAGTAGCAGTAGCAGAGCACAGCACAGCACAGCAGTAGCAGTAGCTGAGCAGCAGCAGTAGCTGAGAAGTAGCAGTAGCTTAACAGTAGCAGAAGTACAGCAGTAGCAGTAGCTCAGCAGTAGCAGAAGCTTAAAAGTAACAGTAGCTCAGCAGTAACAGTAGCACAGCAGTAGCAGTAGCTTAACAGTAACAGTAGCACAGCAGTAGCAGAAGCTCAGCAGTAGCAGTAGCTTAACAGTAGCAGTAGCACAGCAGTAGCTTAACAGTAGCAGTAGCCCAGCAGTAGCAGTCGCTCAGCAGTAGCAGTAGCTTAACAGTAGCAGAAGCATATTAGTAGTAGTACGTAGCAGTAGCTTAACAGTAGCAGTAGCATAGCAGAAGCAGTAGCAGTAGCTTAACAGTAGCAGTAGCTCAGCACTAGCACAGTAGTAACAGTAGCTCAGCAGTAGCAGTAGCAGTAGCACAGCAGTAGCAGTAGCTCAGCAGTAACAGTATCAGTAGCTCAGCAGCTAGCAGTAGCTTAGCAGTAGTAGTAGATATTTAGTGCTTCAAGGTATTTATGACATCGTTATAGTCACAACAATAATAGTAGTTATAAAAATCAAGTCTTCATCTCCATTAATTATAAGTGTCATTGTGAATCATCCCCCTCCACCAAATCATCCTCATCATTATCAGCATTGTCATCATCAGCAACAATTATCGTGACCATTATCATCAGAATTAACAGCATGATCATCAACAATTTTATACACTAGTGGTGTTCGAACTTACCACCACCAATCCAATGCGCTAGCCACCTGGTCACGCTTCGATGAGGTGAACATTTTACCCAACGTTTCATGAAATTTCTTACGAATGTTTAGGAGAATAAATATAATCATAAACAAGCTATAGTTATGGAACTTGCCATGATTGTACAAACGTTTTGTGAGATTCAAAGGTTCAGCTGTAATAGTTAAGGAGAAAATTGGACTTAATCACAACACTTAACTAAGAAGTTTGTTTTTCTGAGTCCCAAAAGAGCCATACTACAGGCAAAATGCAATGATTAGTTATTTATCACAACTTCGCTTTTCATGCACGTAAAAAGTACTCCAACTTTCAAAGCAATATAGCTTTGATGACATTGTTTATCTAAACGGAAAACTGAATCAGTGCAGGAGATTACAGCAGCTGAAGTTAGTGCTATTATAATGTGTAACCAGCTTTTTAGCCGCACAATAATATCTTGAATTTCTGGGTGTGCGGACTTGTAACGATGATTTCCGCGGTGCAACCTTATATAATCCGTAACTACGTTTCATTAAGATAAATTAAATGTTTAATCTTCCGAAGGCAATCAAATAATGTTATACCCTCTTTTCTCTGAAATTCAATGATCATCGTGTACTAGAGTCATGGGTGGAAGTGTTACAGTACAACTACCGGAGAACATAGCACTTGGTCTTATCACTAAAAAACTGATTGAATACGCTGCATCGCTGTGAACCATATTAAACATGAACATTTAAGTATGCTAGTCCATTCAGTTCTATCCGCAACAAAATGAAACCTTGTAACCATGTGACCGAAAGAGCTTTAGACCATTTTAAGCAATGTGTCAACGAAGAATCAAAAAATGGTCTTTCGGTCATGAAATTGGCATTATAGGGTCTACCGGACATCTAAGCAGCTCCTCCTGGTGTAGTAATGAAACTTCATTACACGCCACCTGGGGGTGGCGTGTATATTGGAATGCAGTAAGTAAAATTTCCATAGGGTGACGTAACTACTTTTAGACTGTAGATTGTTTTCACAGTGTGTTCTTTTGTAACAAGCGGTCTTTTGATTTAAGATCGCGAACCAGTCTAAATTTTACGGAAATAGCCGATTTTAAACGAATGACTACTAACAGATATTTGAATATACTTTACGAAACTGCCATGTTTATGATGTGTCCACTTCTTATTTAAAGTGTATGGGAAGTTAAGTTCGTTTGTTTACATAAATTTGTACCGCCATTCCGAAACAAACGTCTGTATTGGTGAATAACGAAGTTATACGCTCTGAAACTCAATGCCTCGATAGCGCAGTGATATTTATCCCCGCTTGGCACGCGGGAGATCAGAGATCGAAACCTTGCCGGAGTGGAATTAACTTTATTTATATAGTGGGAACAAAATTAATTAATTTATATATAAATATTTTTTCTTTCGTACAAGAATAATATAAATTGAAGCAAATTTATATGTTAGAATTCTAAACTTAGGAAAATAAAAAAAATATTATTTCAATGATTTGATAATTCATACAGAGGAAACAATGCCTATAGACTTGACGTAGAATCATCTTTTTTTAGCATTAAACATTAACAAATGGTCAGCCATATACAAAATTAGAGTGCAAAAAGATTAGGTTTGGTTAATCACCATACATTAAATCCAACATTACTACTAATCGCAACCCCCACTCCATTTGGTGGCGTTCAAACATTTGACTTGTATCATGTTTGCTTCGTTGTGCTTTGCATGTACTGTAGGTTATTAATGTAAAAGTAATGGACAAGACGTAGGGAAATAAGGGTTAGTCGCAAGAAGTTAGCAATACTCAGTATGGCCTATATGCTAAATAAAGTTTTAAGTAGAGCTAAGAATAAAGAACTTCAATCGTTAAAGTAATCATTTAACATGAGCTATATCCAATTTATTGGCTGTGAGAAAGCATAATCCAGCTTGAAGAAATCATTTGATGACATAAGACAAAGCATACTCTTATTATGTGAAAACAAACTAAAAGTTTAAATGGCAGAAAGAAAAATGCAATTGTGGCAGTGATTGTCTTCCATAGGTTTTCATCAATTTAAGTATATTATTTCGTACAAATATATGTTTTGTTTGGTACCAAAATTTAGGGCAGTTTTTGACCAATTTGATGTGCATCGGTTATGTTCATTTTTTTACATTTCAGGGGATTCTCGGCTATTCAAAGACAACAGAGGTCAATAAAACAAAGTTGCAAATCTCTTTCTTATCAGATTAGCCAAAAATTACTGGCAGTGCCTGTTTTTCGATTTTGTTTTCATTTGTCAAATATAATTTTGTTTCAATATCGTGTGTGACCACCTCTGCTATTGATGCAAGCGTTGATGAGGCGGTGCATGGACGTAACGTGACGTCGACGTCACGAGGAATGTTATTCCATTCTTGAGTAAAAGCGTATTGTCACCCGAGGTCTACCGAATGTATAGCGATCAGCGACACAACCATTTTGCTGAAATCGCTGGCGCAACCGAATATTCAAATTCAAATATAGTTAATTGCATAAAATTGATTTACACAATTTATAGCAAATACATGTAATAGGTACATAATGTGCAATGTAATTGTACAAAGTGAGAGCGTAATTTCAAATCATCAAAAAGGAGCAGTTATTGAACATAAACTAAGCATGTTACAATTCAGCAGTATATATATTGACCGTATTACAGTGGTCTTCGAAAATCTTTACGGGACTTCAAAAATCGTTCTATTTTCTGAGGATTCCGGTTTTCCGAGAGTCCGATTTTCGGGGAGTTTACTGTACAAAACCACAGATACTCGGGGTTTGGACAGAAAAAATAATTAAAACTTTTTTTTCAAATTCTCGTTTTCACCCTAGTATGTCATACATTGTATAGATGGCATACAAGGGTGAAAACGAGAATTTGAAAAAGTTTCAATTATTTTTTTTTGTCCAAACCCCCAAGTTTCTGTGTACAAAACTACATAATACAAAGTTTAACGATAACAGTTAATAGTACTGAAACTTTGATCAGAGAGTCGTTGG
This sequence comes from Saxidomus purpurata, assembly GCA_022818135.1. Lineage (NCBI taxonomy): Eukaryota > Metazoa > Mollusca > Bivalvia > Venerida > Veneridae > Saxidomus > Saxidomus purpurata. Next base: position 32,670,662 of record JAFMSR010000009.1, on the reverse strand, counting down.
ACATCGTTGGTTTGTATCAAAGTCGAGTGAAATCAAACAATTATGTCGATGTCTCCATTGTTCTATGTCTGACGTAATACTAGTAGTACACACCGATGTTTAAATATTATTACCTTAAGCAGTACAAACCGCACGTTGTTCACGTCACAAAAATAAGACTTCTTCCAAAAGACCTGTTAAAGGATTTCAAATGAAAAAAAAAAAAAAAATTTAATTCTTGTATTATTATAAGTCTTGGGGTGAACCTTTTATTAAGTAAGTTTTGAACGCCGGTCCATTTTGAAGATGGGTACCTATTTTACAAGGGCTTTTTGCGACTTTTTGTGCATTCTATCAAAAGATGAAGGCTCGTTGCATCTACACGGATGTTTAGACTACACAGTGATGGTGATTTCTTTTTATTCAGGCTATGTAGTCCTTAGCCTGAAAAGGACTTAAAACACAAAGCTATTTCTTTAATTGATACTTTTTTATTTTGATTTTTGTCGTCAAAGTATTTATTTGATAGTCAGACATCTGTTGTACCAAACAAGTTGTCAGAAAGGTTCCTGTTCTTCAAAACTCATATGGAGTTACGTACACAGGCAACTTCAAACGTACGTCATAACAATAGTCCTTAATGGATTTATTAGCGGGTTGGAGCTACCCGATACAGCTTCATGCAAGGAACATCCCTTCCAAGTTTCGTCCACAATGGCCTTGTGGTTTCAGAGGAAATGTCGTTTACAGCAACCGTTACAATCATCAATCCTAAACTTCACCCTGGTATTTCCGAGTTAAAATACCCGTGACGGGATTCGAACCTGCACCGTTCGTACAGGAACAAGGATGGGTGAACCTTTACGACACTACATCAACCGTAAACTCTTAAACGTGTTCAGACTGAACTTGTTAAGGCAATATCTCGCCTAATATCTATATGCATGTGTAGCTTTGGTTCGTGGACCCTATGTATTGGAGAATAGCTCTGTCTAAAGTCGACCCTGTGGAATGTAGTTCTTACAATCACCAAGTTCGACTAGGATAATGCAAAGGGCAGCCAAAGCTGTACTGGAAGTTATGTGGGTATAATTTAATTAGGTCTCGGGACAAGATCACCTAAAGGGTTGGCTATAGCGCCTGGGTATATTGTTTACGTTTCTCCAGGACAAATAAATAACTAAACTGAAACAGTTTTCTATCTTTTATTTTTACCTATTCTCTAAATACTTAGACGAGTTTATAACAATATAGAATGTATTTAAATAACAATGTAATGCTACTTGTAAGTCCTCTTTTTACAAGGTCGTAACAAGGAGTCGAGTGTTTGCGCTTACCGAGACGGATATATTGTGATGACATGATGAAACATGAATACAATATATTGTGATGACATGATGAAGCATGAATACACACTCAATTCGTATGTACTAGTATGTACATAACTTAATGACCATATTAAATAGTTTAGGGTATCAGTGACTCACAATATCATCTACATGTAGCTATAAACAAATATGTGCCCGAAATGTCCATCAACGAGACCTCTAGCTGCACAGGTAAAACCAGAGATAAAAACTCTTTTGAGAAATGCTCTGGAACCCTGTACCCGCGGCTGGCTTGGATTTCTCTCCGGACAAGAAACGGCGGGATGTTCTCGTTTCATGGCACTCGCAAAAATAAATGTTTTACTTAATAGCTTTGTCAATAAGTCCATAAAAGATTTTCCAAATATTCTTGAAAGAACTTCGCTAAACTAAGTGTTATACTGTGCGATACAGTATGCTTATGAATATAGAGAGTATTTCCAAAAGTATGTTTTAAGAAAACGTGTGTAATTTTGGTATTGCAAAGTGTGTTATCAATTAATATGTATACAGCACATTTACAAAGTGAACAACTGACATATTTCACCAACGTAATTAACATTAAATTGGAATCCACAATTAGAGTATCGCTAGAACTGATTTGCAATGCAGATACCCCTTACAAAATCTCACGGTATGCTTGACCACACTAAACGATATGAACTGACATTTCTAAATCTATCCACTGATATACATGCCACGTGACAAACGAATAAAATTTTTAATATAGCAAGTTTGGTTGTAATAAAATCGCTTATCAGTCATATCAAATCTGGTGGTATGATAAGGATGTTTGAGGTAAAAGATGTTACCTTGATGCAATGATACAGAATTGCTCTTAAATCTAAAAGAACATCAGGTTATGTAATGCAGTATGGCATTTAGATTACCCTAAATGCCCTAATACCTACGACGAATTGTGTTTAGCTCGCATGAGCACACGTGTTCAGGATGATGAACTATTATGACCACTCATCGTTCGCTATCCATTCAAATCTTGTGAAAACTACTGGACGAATTTTTACTAAACTTCACACGAATATGTCGTGAATAACCCTTATCACAGATTGTTCACATGAAGTAATTCCAATAAGAACTCTGTTTACGGTTAAATTATTTATCAGTGAAGATTTATTTATGTCAATGTCATATGACGCCATTTCTCACGAAAAGTACTGACAGGAAGAAATTATTGCTATACTCCTGGCATGTTATTTCTATTACAAAAAAGTAAAAAAAAAATGTAATGTCACAAAACAGGATTTGAATGGTGCAAGTATTTTCTCCCTATTGGTATTTATTTGTAGGTGGTCTTTTACACCGGTTTGACTTAGTAATGTGCACATGTACTTTTCACTAATTCGAAAAGAACATTCATTTAAAGTAAATTTTAATCTATATCCAATTTAGTATCTTTTGCACATGCTCATTTACTGTCGTTCCTGTTTCTCTCGTACATTCCCTTACACCAAGCAGCAAGTGCAGTTTAAAATACAGAATGAAAGTTACTGTAAACCAATGAAATTTAACGTCAATATTCGTGTTAACCAATTTTGTACCAATAGGTGATTATTAAATTTCACGATATCATATTTACAAAACAAAACTGACGTGAATACATGTTTTTGCAAGGTAAATAGATTTGATCTGCAGATTATGCTATTCCCTGAAAAAATGGTCTCTGAATATTACATGGTTTTCAGTATGAAATTATTATTATTATTATTATTATTATTATTATTATTATTATTATTATTAGTTGTTACTATTTATTATTGTTATTATCGTGATTGTTATGGTTATTACTAGCTTATCACTTAATACTATTCCATACTGTATTTTAAACTGCCTAACCTAACTTAAAAGCGAAATTTATCAACTAAAGGTTAGCGTCGTGTACGAGGGAAACTGGAAGAATTGTTAAAGAGCAAGCTGCATTTAATATTTTGGTTTGAAAGATTTTACATTTAAATATATAGTTCCAATCGAGACCCTACGATTCAAATAAAAAAGTAGTAAAGTTAAACATCCAGATCTCTTCAACGACAAAAATTTAAATAAAGCATAAAAAGCAAGTAAAATCAAAGTTTATTTTTACAAGAGCGAATTTTGAAAAAAAACATGTATAAAGTTTAACCTATTTGTGCCGCATAGCAACCAAGAGATTTTACTGGAATTTCTTCATGTGAACATTCTGATGAAGGTCATTCACGGAACATTCATGTGAAGTTTGGTTAAAATTGGTCCAGTAATTTTTCACATGATTTGAACGGACAGCTGTCACCGAGTGGTAACAATAGCTCATCATCGTGAACACTCAGGCGTGCTAAAAACAATTCGCCGTAGGTATAAGGATATTTAAGGTGATCTAAATGCCCTATCCAATACATTACCCGATACCAAAAGATAAAAAAATAAAAATATTTGGAGCGCCTTTGTTGCCGCGCATCAATACTTTTCTAGTCCATATCGGGAACATACAGTATTATACATATAAAGATTTTAGAACTGATCACCAAGAATCAATAAATTTGCAGACGAAATAATGGGTGTGTTCTATTTACTTGAAAACTATATTGATGTATGCCTTTCTTTCGTATTGGTGCCCAAAAGCGCTTTTTTTGCATTATCAGTGAAAACATACTGAGCCATATTTCAAAAAGCAACGTCACATTTCTTTAAAGAAGTTAAGAAAATTTCACCGCTAAGGCATCTTTCTATGGGTAATTGTAACATTCAACGTGATCATTGACCTTTAAGATTAAAATCTGGAACATTATTATACACAATATCAATAACTTTAAGACTCGACTCTCGAACATGAAACTGTTTTACCTAGTACATGGTTTGTGATTGATTTTCAAGTTTAAATGTCTCTGAAGCGTTCGACAGGAACTGGTATTTCGTTCGCGTCATTTGTAGGTTTGCTATCTCACTTTCGTCGATAACAAAAATAGTACGAAATGTTCCGAGATCCAAGACTTCTCCTCGGGTTAATATTCAAGCTCTTTTATATCTCTCGACACTTTTACGACAATGTTTAGGCAGTTGGCAGACGACAATTCTGATCTTCCAATAATATTCAATACACATCAGAATAATTAGATGACCACGATGACTCAATACGGCCAGAATTCTCGTGAAATCCCTCCAACCACAATTTCTGAAAACAAACCACACCGAATCTTAAAAGTTATCATAAAATAATTTGCATTCAAATTAGAGCAATTGCGTTAATACAAATTTCCACAAATAACGCTAAATGATATTGAGGAAAACCAAGTCCTGCCACTGACCTTACATCTTTTCTCTGATATTTGAGAAGATAATTATTACTGCTAAGTTCGCTATTCTGGAAAAAACTGAGAAATGTGCATACCAGAAACGGCATATATTTTCCTGTGATCTCTTTCGCCGGCAAATGGATGCGGAGACTCCGTGTTTTTTCTTCTGTAGTCCAAGACAAATCCATCTGCAAGGACGAAACATTTTTATGAACTTAAGAATAAGAAAGCTACAACGCGAACATCCCCGAAACGACGCCAACACCAGTATCTTCTATAGTCTTAATTATAAATGTTACAAAAATAATGAAAAGGGTGCGACTAAATTTTTGTCTTTACATGTAATTATCAACACTTCATGGAACTATTTTTACGCGCCACATGAAAGGATTACAGATGCATAATAAACGTATAGTTATTCCTTACCCTGCCTTTGCGACCAGTCCAGGTTATGATCAGCCTTCACTTCTGTGCTGTGACCTGAAAAATTTACAACTTCAATTTTAAATTTAGCAAATTTATTTGGGGCTTGCAATGTAGCATGATTATCGATACATGGGACGTCCGGACTTCGAGACTTTATACATACCTGCGGCCGGACTCCAGGTCAGTAAAATGTGTACGAATTTATTTATTCAAAGCGGACAACTATACTTAAGGACAAACGTTCTGTCCGGTTCAAAATTGAACGTTTATCAATATTTTATTTGCAAATTTATATTTTGAGACTACTTGCTACAACACAAAGTGTTAAGAATTGTATACAAAAACATTCAATAAACCGTGACAGCATAAACCATGAATTTCACATTTATCTAAATTTTTTGTACATGAAGCTTATAATCACAAAAATTTCAAGTGATTTTTGTTACCAAAGGATAGTCCTATCGAAAGACGTAAAATTTCAGACAAATACTCAACATATGTTGTTATTATGAAGCTTTCAAGATGGCCAAATTTGCGCGTTTTATGTCGACAGGAGGTCAGTGTGCCTACAGCACATGTTGCACGTGCGTTTAACGCCAATGAACATTCTATTCGACGTCACGAACATTGAAAATTTATAACTTGATTCGAAAATTATGATATTCATATGCTTTTCTAATTATTATTCTAACATGACCACGATTTTGTCACTATATACAAAGAGTAGAAAAATATTTTTATATTAAACCATAAACAACGCGGGAACCGATGTGCTGTAAACATGACGTCATATTGCGCCGCATGACGTTAAATGAGCGTTCGCATAGAAAATAACGGTTTGCATTTATTCACTTTTTGTAGTATCTGGTCATGTTAGAATCGAAAAAACATCCTTTTCAGCGTTGTTATCGTCTAATAAACAATGATGATGCGCAGTTATTACCACTCAGGCCTTCGGCCTTCGTGGCTAATTACTGCGTATCAGTACTCCAAATCATTGTTTATTAAACGACTAACACCGCTGGAACGGATGTTATTTCATTATAAAATATCAAATTTCAGTTTTTGTGTTACTTTAATTATACCGGAAAGAACTTTTGTCCTTAAGTATATGTTTTGATTCTTCTGAGAGCAAACTGTATTCATGTTGTAGATTTTATGATTATTAGAACAAGAGCTGTCAGTAGGGACAGAACTAGTGCACTTTTTCTTAAGAGCTTCCCAATAAAACAAAACTTGGCAGTAAAAATCTATTTTTGAAGTGTAAACAGCACTACACTACAGCAAAGTTTTAAACTAATACCTTAAGTGGTTACGACAGTGCCATTTGCATACAATGCATTAACTATGAATTTCTTAGTACAGTAAAAATATTTTTGACAGTCACCTGCTCTTGTTTACAAATGTGTACCTTGATATTACATTATAGGTATTAATACTTTCAAAGTAATATCTAAAATAAATCTCAGAAAGGTAATTTTGTTATCGGTAATAAAACAAGCATGCAGCAAAAAGAGGAACACGTGAATTTCTAACGCCATAAGAAGTAAGGACAAAAGGAACGCAATTGACAGCCGGACAAAGACAACTTTCTGTATAAATTATCCCGGCACCGATATAACGAAAGTTCACTGATGCTTACCCTGCTTCTAGCAAGGAACACCACTCATTCTACCAAACTGTCACATACGCTGAAATACAGTATTTTATGCTCAACCAAATGTCAACAGAAAAAGCTTTATTTATTTATCATCTAAAACATTCTGCGCAGAATCCTTAGTTTAAGCCTTTTTATTTTACGTCAATTTTTGCAACAAGTACACACCGAGAAAAGCAATTGTAGGGGCCGCGTTTCAATGCAGATGCCGGTATTCAAACCTACGACCACATTCCACTGCCTCCGTCTGTGGTCCCCGGTGGCTCAGACTGCGACACCACCATCGAAGGTCCCGGGTTCGAATCCTAGTCGGAGAATGAGGTTTGTCTTTGGGGAAAGACACCGATGCCATTCATGCTAGTCCAACTGGCTGTAGATTGGAACCAGCGATAAAACAAGTTATATCTGAATTAAGTGTTTGAGAGAGACTCATTAAGGTACGAAAGCTTTCTATGTGCTAAACAATTTGTTTAAGCTGATTAAACGTTGCACTCACTTTAAAAAGATGCTAGCATAGGCTATCCTGACGTCAGAGTTTGGAGTTTCTCTTCGTCTCTGATACGTTCCTGTTAGTTGATTGCACGTCTTCAAGTAAACTGTCATCGTCAAATATCGCTTCATAGATACGATGAAGAGTCACAGTATGGCGTGTGAAAAATCTGTAGAAAAAAGTGTTAATAACGTTGTCCTACTATAGTATGTGAAAATGAGTGTTACAATATAACGTCCAATCGCTTCTGCAAGTAATTTAAAACCAGACAAAATTATCTTCTGAAAAGCTACTTTACACTAACCAAATGATAGCGATCGTTTTCCTAAGACTGCGGACAAAAGTTCGAATATCGCCAACTCGACTGTTTTTTCTTTGTGCAAAGAAATTTATGAGCATTGTCTCATTACTGGACTGTAAACAGGTTTTGGCAGTATCTTTGGGGTAAAGGAGGCTTTGTTTTAACTGGGTTTGAATTTAAGGTGCTCGTAGAGAGCTATACAGAATTTTACGACGACTGTGTAGAATGTTAAAATAACGTCAACGTTTATCTTTACTACTGGTACCCCTTTTACAAATACACATCGATTTCAATGATTCTAGGATTCCATCGTTATTCAGTGAATGATAACAGGTTCGTTATTCTGTAGGATTAAAGCTGGTATTTTTATCCTTGTAAACAATTTGTTTTCCCAGGGGATATAGACACTAGATGGGTGTTCAGTAGACCACTTGTGTCGCCCTCTTACACTTTGTCAGAATAACTAAAGATTCCATAACAAGCTCCAAGTACAGCAAATATTAAGTTTTTGTGAGGGACGGAACGACGCACTAACGGACTGACGGACAAAGCAATCCCTATGTATCGCCTTTTCTCCGAAAGGGCGACACAAAAAGAATCAATTTTACCAAACTTCCTTCAAGACCAGTGTAGTCCAGGAGCGACATGCACATTGGTGTCATCAGAGGGCAATCGACTGGCACAGTAACATGTAAGTTTTGTCTCTTGTAGTTTTAACAAAGGAATGTTCTGTGCCTATAAATGTATATTCATGTTATAATAGTACGCCCGTTGTAATCTTGAAAATGATTATTTTTCTTCTCGAAAGAAAAAAAAATTGAATTGGATATTTACTAATATTTTCATAGAAGTCCTTTTAAACAAAATGAGGCAAACACAGTCAGCCAAAATTAAAACAGTGTTTATCTAATATTTACTGAGCTTGCGACAAGTCACTTGTGTTGAGCGTAATCAGTATGTACCTTGCAGGTGATGAACGTACTGTCTGTCAAAAGAATATGCCATATGTCTATGCACTCGATGAAAGTTTCAGCAAACATAATGGCGGTAAGCGAGTCTTCCTTCGTGAACATTGTAGACTATGATCTGCTTGTACATCTGTGTCGTCGTGTGAAAATCGTCTATGTATATATCATAATTATGTTGCAAGGCCTAACAACAAAATAATGTTTAACCTTAAACACAACATTTTGAATGAAATACATGTCTTTTCATCTGTATAATTGTTTATTTCAGTTAATAACAGGTCATAGATATGTAATTTGACGGCCTTTGAAATTGAATAGTTCGACAAAGGTATATAATGTGGAACCAGAAGCCAGTCAAGCATGTTACAAAATTAACAGACTTAAGTAGCACTTTATTATTCCCTGCTTCAGGCAAATAGGTCTGCAATCGAGAAAAAATTGATCATGATCAAGACGAGCATATGTGTTGTCAACGACAATCTGGTGAACCTGTACAATCTTTTATGTTGTATGTTTTATAGACCAATATTATGTTTAATAACAATACGTCATTCAGCGTTCGCCTTCAGAACGGAAGAGCCCGGTTCGAATCCTTGTCGGAGGATGAGATTTGTTTTTGGGCAAAGGCACGGATGCCATTCGTGCTAGTCCAACCAGCTGTAAACTACTAGTAGTGATGAAAAACCCGCAAGAGTGTGGTAATCTCAATTGGGGTTCGAGAATGACTCAAATAGCAAACAACGATTTGTGTGTAGTAAAATAATTTGTATAGACTGATAAAACTCTCCACTCACTTTTAAAGGATGCTGCTACCATAGGCTATGCTGACGTCAGATTATGCATTTTTATGCAGGAAGTTCTCTTCTTATTCCTCACATGTTCCACTTGTACATCTGTGTCGTCATGTGAAATTCGGCTGAATCTGCACCACATTTATGTTAGACCTACAAACATATGTTCTTTAAGCGTAAACACGTATTTAGAATACAGTACAACCCGTGCCATCTTAATAGTCTTCATTCGAGACCAGTGTAGATCATGATCAAGATCAGCAGGCGTGTTGTCGGTGGCAATCTGGTAATATGAGAAATGGGTGTTTTTGTTTTTAATTTTCTTTGTTTACAAGTCCCTGCCGACCCTTGGACTTTTCCCTGGTTGAACATGCCAATACTCCTGACAGGCGCAGGTTGAAGAGAGACAGATGCAGATACAAGGGAATCCGGGTACTAGACCCTAGCTCTTTTACGAATAGACCCCTTGGTTCTTTTATATGCCCGGTGTATAGCACCGATACACGTAAGACTACCTCTGGGTTTCTAGAGATTGGTGAGAAACACTTAAAAGCGTTTCTGAAATTTCCAGTTGAAATGGGCGTTTGCGAGCGTTTAAATTAGCTTGGAAAGCTTTCTGCTTATTTAAATCCGTTTAGACTGAAAAAGACCCTCCACTTACTTCAGAATGATGCTTCTAATACACGCTATCATGTCGTCAGCGTTTGGAGTTTCGAAAAGTAGTTCCTCTCGTCAAATTCACGTTCCACTTGGTTAATTGCATGGTATGACGTGTGAAATCTGGAGTAAAGAGTGTTAGTAACATTGTTGCAGGAAGTGTGTATATATACACAGTCTATCTTAATTATAGTACTCTTGATATTCCAGAACTATGAATTTCACTATCCTGGAAATATTTAACTCGTCAGAAATTTGAATATTTCAAGTCCGAATAAAATTATGTATCACAAGTATAGTCGATCAGCAAAGACGTAAGAAAGGAATCGACCTTACCTAACTAAGGACATTCATCTTCCTTCAATACAAATGTAGGCCAAAAGCAGTATGCACAATAGACTGACACAGTAACATGTAGGTTTTATAAACGAAAATTCTGTTCTAATAAAAAGATTTTTTTTTTAAAACGTGCACAATTGTCATAATAATACTGCCATTATATTATTGAAAATGTTTTAATAAATGTTTCTTCACATACATTATAAATTGAATTTGTAACTTTAATATTTTCAGAGAATTCCTTTGAAACATGAAAATATATATTCGAACACCGAACCAGCCAAGATAAGAACAGTGTTCATTTAATATTTACTTAGCTTGCGAAAAGTGAATCTGCATTTGCGACAAGTGTGGTCTGTAATCAGTCTAAACCATGCCGGTGATGAGCATTATGCCATATGGTTTTATGTTATCGATGAAAAATTGAAGTTTAATCAAACCTTATTGCAGTAAGCGAGTCTTCCTTCGTGACCAGACTAGAGTATGATCTGCCTGTACATCTGTTTCGTCATGTGAAAATCGGCTGATTCTGGTAATAGTTTCACAAAGTTTGCTTTATAATGTACAAAAATGGGAACAAGCAGGCAGTCAATTATATAATATATTGATACACTTAATTATACAGTACCCTGCTGGAGGCAAATAAGTCTCTATGATCATGGTCAAGACGAGAATTACATATTTGTGTTTTCAGTGGCATTCTGGTGAATCAGTACTATCTCTATATATTGTATGTCATACAAAGTATGTTTAATAACAATCGATATCGCAAATATGTAAAACCAAACCTGCTGGCGGCAAATGAGTCTTCCGTCTAAATTATGTAGAACATGTTCAACACCAATATCCGGAAATCAGTGACCACTAAGTCTCATCTGAATCAGCATAATTGCATATGCACTTGTATACATATCTTTTGATTTACGTTTTTTGTCATTCTTGGGAGTCATTTAAAGCGACTGCACTCCAAATTCTTAGTAAATTTTATTTTTTTGGTAAAATCAATATATATTCAATTTGTCAGCATCAAGATTATTTTCTTTGTGTAAGAGCTAAAAATAAAGGTAGAAAAAAAATATTTACCCGAGCCACGTTTTGAACTCGGATCTTTGCGCTTACAAAAAATTTACAGCGGCTTAACCTACTACACTACGGAGTCAGCTGATTTGATGCGAGTTAAAAATATTGATATACCAAAGAGCCCACCCGTTAGTCACGGGGTGATTTATTCTACAATAAAAGCAAGCAAAACAACACATTTTAATTGTTTCTTTTGTTAGAAAACTTGTCACGTTATCATAATACAATGCCCCTGATACAGTAATGACAATTGTTTTCTTGAAATTGAAAATTTTCTTTTTTTAGCGTAACTTGTTCATCTGGAGTGCAGTCGCTTTAATTCAATGTAGGACTTCCTATCTTATGCTTCACCTGATGTAGACAGATTAAAAGGTGCAACGCGTGTGTCTTCTTTTATTTAGAATTAATATTATTATTAAAAATATATAATCTTAATGTCTTTAATATCAAATTCCTTTTATTACAGAAAGTCCGTTTAATTAATGTACATTTGTATTTAAATAATGCAAAATGTATAAAAGTAGTCCCATACCTTGTTCACAAGAAGAGTCTGACTTGAAGACAAATGTAGATCAGTATCATCTTTACACGTTTGTATCACCGGGGAACAATCGACAGAGTCAGCACCAAACTTCTATTAAAGGGGCACTCCCTATATCTACCAGAATATGTTCTTCAAACATAGGTAATGTGTTCAATGAACCTTAAATGATAAACACAATTTTAAGTAACGTGTAAAATGGTTCATTTTAGCACTTATTATTAGCATAGAGACCTTCTGTAACTAGATGCCCACTTGCAACATGTCGAGCCGCCATGGCAAAAGGACAAACTCCTTAACAAGTAGAGATAGGTCAAAATACACCTAAATATTGGATGTAACATGCATGTTGTACCACAGAAAAGTGGTCTCGATGTTTCTCTACGGCGAGTAATAAAAAAGTTACAATATAAGCTATTTATAGTAACAACAAAGGGAAGTAATTATAAAAACAAGTGTAGCCCATGGTGGTGAACATTTGTGCCAAGTTACATCAAAATCCCTCCATGCATGAGGAAGAAATGCTCCGGACAAAGAAATTCTTGAATTTGACTTAACCTCTAAGTGTGACCTTGACCTTACACCTAGGGACCTGGTTCTTGCGCATGACACTCCGTCTCATGGTGGTGAACATTTGTGCGAAGTAACATCAAAATCCCTCCATACATGAAGAAATGCCCCGGACAAAGTCATTCTTGAATTATTCTTGTATCGGACCTTTGGCCTCTAAGTGTGACCTTGACCTTAGACCTAGGGACCTGGTTCCTGTGCCCGAAACTCCGTCTCATGGTGGTGAACATTTGTGCCAAGTGACATCAAAATCCCTCCATGCATGAAAAAGATATGCTCCGGACAAAGTCATTCTTGAATTTGACATTTAACCTCTAAATGTGACCTTGACCTAAGACATTGGGACCTGGTTTTTGCGCATGACACTCCGTCTCATGATGGTGAACATTTGTGCAAAGTTATTTAAGAATCCCTTGATCCATGGATAAGTTACAGCCCGGACAAGCTAAACTCGGACGCACGCACGCACGGACGCACGGACGCACGGACGCACGCACATACACCGAACCGCCATTTGGACAGCTATATCCAGCTTTCGCAAGCGGCTCGACAAAAATGAGGCAAACACAGTCAGCCAAAATTAAAAAAGTGTTTATCTAATATTTACTAAGCTTGCGACAAGTGACTTGTGTTGAACGTTATCAGTATGTACCTTGCTGGCGATGAACGTTTCTGTCACAAGAATATGCCATATGTTTATGCACTCGATGCAAAATTAAGCAAACATAATGGCCGTAAGCGAGTCTTCTTTCGTGTCCGTCGTAGACTATGATCTGCTTGTACATCTGTGCCGTCGTGTGAAAATCGTCTATGTATATATCATAATTATGTTGCAAGGCCTAACAACACATGTTCTGTAACCTTAAAGACATTATTTTAAATAAAATACGTCTTTTCATCTTTATAATTGTTTATTCAATTAATAACATGTCATAGATATGTAATTTAACGGCCTTTAAAATTCAATAGTTCGACAAAAGGTATATAATGTGGAACCAGAAGCCAGTCAAGCATGTTACAAAATTAACAGACTTAAGTAGCACTTTATTATTCCCTGATTCAGGCAAATAGGTCTGCATTCGAGAAAAAATTGATCATGATCAAGACGAGCATATGTGTTGTCAACGACAATCTGGTGAACCTGTACAATCTTCTATGTTGTATGTTTTATAAACCAATACTATGTTTAATAACAATGCGTCATTCAGCGTTCGCCTTCAGAACAGAAGAGCCCGGTTCGAATCCTTGTCAGAGGATGAGATTTGTTCTTGGGCAAAGACACGGATGCCATTCGTGCTAGTCCAACCAGCTGTAAACTAGTAGCAGTGATGAAAAATTTGCGCGAGTGTGGTAATCTCAAATGGGGTTCGGGAATGACTCAAATATCAACAAACGTGTTTTGTGTACTAAAATAATTTGTATAGACTGATAAATCTGTTCACTCACTTTTAAAGGATGCTGCTACCATAGGCTATGCTGACGTCAGATTATGCATTTTCAGGAAGTTTTCTTCTTATTCCTCATATGTTCCACTTGTACATCTGTGTCGTCATGTGAAACTCGGCTGAATCTGCACCACATTTATGTTGTTAAACCTACAAACATATGTTCTACAAGCGTAAACACGTATTTAGAATACAGTACAACACATGCCATCTTTATAGTTTTCATTCGAGACCAGTGTAGATCATGATCAGGATCAGCGGGCGTCTTGTCGGTGGCAATCTGGTAATATGAGAAATGGGTGTTTTTGTTTTTAATTTTCTTTGTTTATAAGTCCCTGCCGACCCTTGGACTTTTCCCTGGTTGAACTTGCCAATACTCCTGACAGGCGCAGGTTGAAGAGAGACAGATACAGATACAAGGCAATCCGGGTACTAGAAAAACAAAAATAATATCAAACAGGGAATGCCACGTACCTAGACCCTAGCTCTTTTACGAATAGACCCCTTGGTTCTTTATATGCCCGGTGTATAGCACCGTTACACGTAAGACTATCTCTGGGTTTCTAAGCAGTCATTTCTAGATGGATGAGAAACGCTGAATCGCGTTTCTGAAATTTAAAGTTGAAATGGGTGTTCGCGAGCGTTTAAATTAGCTTGGAAAGCTTTCTGCTTATTTAAATCCGTTTAGACTGAAAAAGACCTCCACTTATTTTAGAATGATGCTAACACAGGCTATCCTGTCGTCAGAGTTTGGAGTTTCGAAAAGTACTCCTCTCGTCAAATTCACGTTCCACTTTGTTAATTGCATACTATGGCGTGTGGAAAATCTGAAGAAAAGAGTGTTAGTAACATTGTTGTAGGAAGTGTGTAAAATTTTTGCTACTTTACAGCGGTCATTTTCTTCTGCAAATCATTTAAAAGTAGTAGACTTTTTTCTATTGCAACTCAACTGTAGAACGCTTAATTACGAATGGTTACGACCGCTTTCCTACGACTGCGGGGTAGCAAAGGTTCGAATAAAGACAACACAATTGTCAACTGTTTTTTCCTCGTGGTTAGAAATTTACCATTACCTCATTTCACTAACTGTAATCGATCATTTACCTTTTACCATTGGTACCCCTTTCACAAGTAAATGTTGATGTCCATTATTCTATAATTCCGTTGCAGACGATAGGTACCGAAATAAGTTTTCATAATTATGTAGGATTTAAGCTGGTGTTTTTTTCATAGTATATGTTATTTGTTTTTCTATGACATGGTATATGTAGATATATTACCCGCCTACATTAATATCCGAGCCGTTAGTCAAGGATGATATTGAAGCGAGTCGGATAATATATCCACAAATATCACGTCCAACAATTAATTTAAAATGTATTTCCCTTTCTCGTCTTAACAAGATTCTTTTTTCAATTTATTCACCTGTTGGGCGCATTAAATGACGGCGGCCGAATTTTGATGAAAGGGATGTTTTTGTGAAATTCAAAGTTCGAAACATCATAATTCTTATAATACAAGTATCATTTGTATAGAAGTTACTGAAACAGGACAAGTATATTAGTGATTTGTAATGAAATACGTAAGGGTCATTAACGCTAAACTTTCTTTTTGCTTTGTAGAATTGTACACAAATGCTACATGTCTGATGTATGTTTGGTACAAGGAAGGGAAATTTCCAGTGTACATTATATGCTTGACTCTTTACTACCAATTTTTTATTACGGACCGATGGCCAATCTATATACTGTAACGATAATAACCTATACTATACGACAAAATTTCTGTACGGTTCGAAATTGTTTAATCAAATTTTAATTGTACATTAATTTATATAAAAACATTCAATCAACCGTGTCGGCATAAACTATGAATTTCACATTTATCTAAATCCTATGTATCGAAGCTTAAAATCACAAAAAAATGCAGGTGATTTTTTTTCACCAAAGCATAGTCCTATCGAAAGTCGGAAAAATTTAATCAAATACTAAACGTATCTGGTTATTTCGAAGCTTTCAAGTTAGCAAAATTCGCGTTTTATGTCGACAGGAGGTCAGTGTACAGCCTATAACAAATGTTGCACGTGTGTTAAACGTCCACGAACATTCTATTCGACGTCACGATTATTAAAAATATGTAAACTGATTTGAAAATGATGAAATTCTTATGCTTTTCTAATTATGAATAAAATATCTGAGGTCTGTCTTTGTGTTGGATTTATTATAAACTACAGAACGTTTGCTCTTAATTATATATGCACAGTCTATCTTTATTACAGTACTCTTGAAATTCCAGAACTATGAATTTCATTATCCTGGTAATATACTAAATTTAACTCGGTCAGAAATTTGAATATTTCAAGAAAGTCCGAATAAAATTATGTATCACAAGTATAGTCGGTCAGCAAAGACGTAAGAAAGGAATCAACCTTACCTAACTAAGGACATTCATCTTCCTTCAATACCAATGTAGGCCAAAAGCGGTATGCACAATAGACTGACGGAGTAACATGTATTCTGTTCAAATAAAAATATTTTTTTTATAAAACGTGCACAATTGTCATAATAGTACTGTCATTATATTATTAAAAATGTTTCAATAAATGTTTCTTCACATACATTATAATTTATAATGTAACTTTTAATATTTTCAGAGAATTTCTTTGAAACATGAACATATATTCGAACACAGAACCAGCCAATATAAGAACAGTGTTCATCTAATATTTACTTAGCTTGCGAAAAGTGAATCTGTATTTGCGACAAGTGTGGTCTGTAATCAGTCTAAACCATGCCGGTGATGAACATTATGCCATATGGTTTTATGTAATCGATGAAAAAAATTAAGTTTAATCAAACCCAATTGCGGTAAGTGAGTCTTCCTTCGTGACCAGACTAGAGTATGATCTGCCTGTACATCTGTTTCGTCATGTGAAAATCGGCTGATTCTGGGAATAGTTTCACAAAGTTTGCTTTATAATGTACAAAAAGTGGAACAAGCAGGCAGTCAATCATATGATATTAAAACACACTCAATTATACAGTACCCTGCTGGAGGCAATTAAGTCTGCATTCGAGACCAGTGTAGATCATGATCAAAACGAGAATTATATAATCTTGTTAGTGACATTATGGTGAATCAGTACTATCTCTATGTTGTATGTCATACAAAGTATTATGTTTAATAACAATCGATATCGCAAATATGTAAAACCAAACATTCAGGATGAACATTAAAAACTTACAAATATTATACGGAGTGCCTGTAAGTTTTGCAAACGAATGTTCTGCACCTTATTGAAGGTTGTATTTATATTAGAATAACCTCCAATTGAGATAAGCCATATAAAACACAACCTTTTAAGACACTCGAAATAAAACAACACAGCCATTCAAGATACTCCATATAAAACAACACGATCATCCAAGACAAGGGTTTTAATTTAAGGGGTGCTCGCAGAGAGCTTTACAGAACGGCGATTGTCTGTGTAGAATGTTGAAATAATGCCAACGTTCATCTTTACTACTGGTACCCCTATTACAAATAAACATCGATGTAAATGATTCTATGATTCCATCGTTATTCAGTGAATGATGACCGGTTCCGAAACTACTGTTCGTTATTCTGTAGGATAAAAGCTGGTATTTTTATCCTTGTACATGTATACAATTTGTTTCCTTAGATGTAACGCGGTGTGGGTGATATATTGAGACGGATAATGTATCTGCATATCACGTCAAGAACCAAATACAAAACTTTTATTCTTCCATGTCTTTACAAGAAATATTAGATTTAATTTTCAATTGATGGTACATGTTACAACGAAGGGAAATGTCAAGTGTACATTAACTGCCCGACTCCTAAATACTTATTTCTTATTACGGATTGATGGCTAATCGAAAGGCTGTACATTTCTTCGAACGGTAATAATCTATAAGCACAGTCAATCTAAATTACAGTAAGCTTTTTCATCTTCAGAACTATGAATTTTATAATTCTTGAACATAGTACATGTACTAAATTTAACTGGCTCAAATATTTAAATATTTCAAGAAAGTTCGAATAAAATGTGTATTTACTAGTACAGCTGAACCAGCAGACACCAAAGAAAGAGTAACACTAGATGGGTGTTCAGTAGACCACTTGTGTCGCCCTCTTACACTTTGTCAGAAGTACAAAAGGGGTATAACTCTGTCAAATATAACCTTGACCTACACAATTTGGTGACATCATGACCCTTTTGTCATAAGCAATGCAATTTGAAAGTTTGATGAAAAAATCTTAAGAAATTGCAAAGTAAAGCCAATATTAAGTTTTTGTGAGGGACGGACCGACGCACTAACGGACTGACGGACAAAGCGATCCCTATGTATCGCCTTTTATCCGGAGGGGCGCCACAAAAAGAATCAATCTTACCAAACTTCCTTCAAGACCAGTGTAGACCAGGAGCGACATGCACATCGGTGTCATCAGGGGGCAATCGACTGGCACAGTTACATGTAAGTTTTGTCTCTTGTAGTTTTAACAAAGGAATGTTCTGTGCCTATAAAGGTATATTCATGTTATAATAGTACGCCCGTTGTAATCTTGAAAATGATTATTTTTCTTCTCGTAAGAAAAAAAAATTGAATTGGATATTAACTAATATTTTCATAGAAGTCCTTTTAAACACTAAATGACCACGTGCAACATGTCGAGACGCCATATGTCAAAAGGGCTTACTCCTTACCAAGTAGAGATAGATCAAAGTACACCTAAATATTGGATGTAACATGCATGTTGTACCACAGAAAAGTGGCCAGTAATAAAAAAGTTACAATAAACAACAAAGGGAAGTAATTCTAAAAACAAGGGTAGCCCAATATACTGTAACGATAATAATATATACTATAGGACAAATATTCTTTACGGTTCGATATTGTTTAAGTTTTAATTGTACAGTTATTCATATAAAAGCATTCTATCAACCGTGACGGCATAAACCATGAATTTCAGATTTATCTTAATTCTATGTATATGAAGTTTAAAATCACAAAAAAATTCATGTGAATTTTTTTACCAAAGCATAGTCCTATCGAAAGACGTAAAAATTTAAACAAATACTCAACGTATTTTGTTATTACGAAGCTTTCAAGTTAGCAAAATGTGCGCGCTTTATGTCGACTAGATGTCAGTGAGCCTACAACAAATGTTGCACGTATGTTAAACGTCCACGAACATTCCATTCGGCGTCACGATTGAAAATATGTAAATTGATTTGAAAATGAAATTCTTATGCTTTTCTATTTATGAATAAAATATCCGGTATCTGCCTCTGTGTTAGATTAATTATACCATACAGAATTTTTGTCCACAAGTATATATGCACAGTCTATCTTAATAACAGTACTCTTGATATTCCAGAACTATTAATTTCATTATCCTGGCAATATACTAAATTTAACTCGGTCAGAAATTTGAATATTTCAAGAAAGTCCGAATAAAATTATATATCACAAGTATAGTCGATCAGCAAAGACGTAAGAAAGGAATCAACCTTACCTAACCTATCACATTCATCTTCCTTCAATACCAATGTAGGCCAAAAGCGGTATATGCACAATAGACTGACAGAGTAACATGTTGGTTTCATAAACAAAAATTCTGTTCCAATAAAAAAAAATTTTTTTTTAAAACGTGCACAATTGTCATAATACGTAGTACTGCCATTATATTATTGAAAATGTTTTAATAAATGTTTCTTCACATACATTATAAATTGAATTGGATTTTAACTTTAATATTTTCAGAGAATTCCTTTGAAACATGAAAATATATATTCGAACACAGAACCAGCCAGATAAGAACAGTGTTCATTTAATATTTACTTAGTTTGCGAAAAGTAGTCTGCATTTGCGACAAGTGTGGTCTGTAATCAGTATGTACCATGTCGGTGATGAGCATTATGCCATATGGTTTTATGTAATCGATGAAAAATTGAAGTTTAATCAAACCCAGTTGCGGTAAGCGAGTCTTCCTTCGTGACCAGAGTAGAGTGTGATCTGCCTGTACATCTGTTTCGTCATGTGCAAATCGGCTGATTCTGGGAATAGTTTCACAAAGTTTGCTTTATAATAAACATAAAGTGGAACAAGCAGGCAGTCAATCATATAATATTAATACGCTTAATTATACAGTACCCTGCTGGAGACAAACAAGTCTGCATTCGAGACCAGCGTAGATCATGATCAAGACGAGAATTACATATTCGTGTTGTCAGTGGCATTCTGGTGAATCAGTACTATCTCTATTATGTTGTATGTCAAACAAAGTATAATGCTTAATTTCAATCGATATCGCAAATATGTAAAACCAAACCTGCTGGCGGCAAATGAGTCTTCCGTCTAAATTATGTAGAACATGTTCAGCACCAAAATCCGGAAATCAGTGACCACTAAGTCTCATCTGAATCAGCACAATTGCATATGTACTTGTAAACGTATCTTTTGAATTACGTTTTTTTGTCATTCTTAGGAGTCGTTTAATTCAATGTATGACTTCCTATTTTATGCTTCACCTGATGTAGACAGATTAAAAGTCGAAACGCGTTGTGAAAGAGGAGTTTGTCTTTTATCAAGAATAAATATTATTGTTAGAAATATATAATCTTAATGTCTTTAATATCAAATTCCTTTACAGAAAGTCCGTTTAATTAATGTATTCGAATAATGCAAAAAAGTATAAAAGGAGTCCCATACCTTGTTCACAGAAGAGTCAAACTTGAAGACAAGTGTAGATCAGTATCATCTCTACACGGTTGTGTCACCAGGAAACAATCGACATAGTCAGCACCAAAATTCTATTAAAGGGGCACTGCTTACATCTGCCAGAATATGTTCTTCAAACATAGGTGATGTGTTCAATGAACCTTAAATGATAAACACAATTTTAAGTAACGTGTAAAATGGTTCATTTTAGCACAAATAATTAGCATAGAGACCTTCTGCAGAAAACCGCTATCCACCCATCAATTGTACAACAATTTTCATAGATTTTTGTATGCTTTATGGTAATGCAACATATTTATAAAAGCTGATTTTACCGGTGATATAAAAAAACCAACCATCCAAGACACTCGATATAAAACAACACAACCATCCAAGACACTCGAAATAAAAACACAACCATCCAAGACACTCGAAATAAAACAAGCATCCAAGACACTCGATATAAAACAACCATCCAAGGCACTCGATATAAAACAACCATCCAAGACACTCGAAATAAAACAAGCATCCAAGACACACGATATAAAACAAGCATCCAAGACACACGATATAAAACAACCATCCAAGACACACGATATAAAACAACCATCCAAGGCACTCGATATAAAACAACCATCCAAGACACTCGATATAAAACAACCTTCAAAGACACTCGATATTAAACAACCATCCAAGACATTCGATATAAAACAACCATCCAAGACACACGATATAAAACAACCATCCAAGACACTCGATATAAAACAACCTACCAAGACACACGATATAAAACAACCATCCAAGACACACGATATAAAACAACCATCCAAGACACACGATATAAAACAACCATCCAAGACACACGATATAAAACAACCATCCAAGACACACGATATAAAACAACCATCCAAGACACACGATATAAAACAACCATCCAAGACACTCGATATAAAACAACCATCCAAGACACTCGATATAAAACAACCATCCAAGACACACGATATAAAACAACCATCCAAGACACACGATATAAAACAACCATCCAAGGCACTCGATATAAAACAACCTTCAAAGACACTCGATATTAAACAACCATCCAAGACATTCGATATAAAACAACCTTCCAAGACACTCCATATAAAACACAACCATCGAAGACACTCGATATAAAACACCAAAACGATCGAAGACACTCGATATAAACCACCACAACCATTCAATACACTAGATATAAAACCACAACCATACAAGACAATCGATATAAAACAACACAGTCAAACAATGCCAAAAAGCAAATTCAGTGAATCCCGCCAAATGAAACAAATTACTGAAAAAGAAGTTCAAAGTGTATACGTCTGTTTCAGATTTTTTAAAAACAATTTTCAACCCCACTGTGTTAAAGTTACAGTCACAAAGAACTTAGTTGAAAAGTTAAATCAAATCAGTACTACTACTAATACAGAATTATTTGTGAAACAAATTGCTATACATAAGTTGATCTACCATTTCAACTAGTGTATACAATAACCAGCTATACAATGAATGAAAATTACTGAGATGTGTAAAGAATACTTATATTGTGGCAATTGACCCCGACTCCGCTTCCAGTGTAGACCATGATCAGGCTGCACATCTGTGTTGTGAGGGGGCAAATGGCTGAAACATCATCAACGTTGTGTACCTGAAAGCATTATCTTGAAATTATAGTATGCAGAACTTGATATTTACGGAATGTTCGATTAACATGTTTGAGTCAAAGTGGCTTCGTGCTTTCCGGTGGATATAAAGCAAGTTTGGTTTCGAATTCTGATAAGCATCGAAAGTATGAGCATTGCAATAGCTCTTTTTGTAAGCAAATAGCTGAACAAGAGATGTCCCTAGTGAAGAATTCCCCCCCCCCCCCCCACCGAAAAAAAAGAGGTATCTCACAGTCTGTCCTCTCCATGTACTCAACAATTGTGCATTGTAATTTTGAAATCCTTCCATGCAAGACAGAGGTACCATGTATACAGGACTCCATTACTTTTGAACTTACAGTGTGACCTTGACCTTTGAGGTAGGGACGTGGATTTTGCACGCGACACATCTCGATGTGCTGAACATCTGTGCCAAATTTTTAAAATCATTCAATGCATGACAAAGTTACAGTCTGGACAAGAATGTGTACATAAATACACGATCCCATTACCTATAAACTCTAAGTGTAACCTTGACCTTTGAAGTAGGGACGTAGGTCTTGCACGCGACACGTCGTCTTGATGTGCTGAACATTTGTGTTAAGTTATTTTAAATCCTTCAATGCAAGACAAAGCTACAGCCCGGATACGAATAATGTAAGCACGGACGGACGGTGCGATTTTAATATGCCAACCTTTGGGGGCATAAAAAGAACTGGGAAGTGTATTGCTATCCCCCCCCCTTAAATGTTGCAAGTTAAATCAAATCAGTATTCTAACAAGTTTCTATATTGAACAATTATGCAAGACTAGATGGGTGTTCAATAGAACACTTTTGTCGCCCTCTTACACATTGTCAGAATAACCAATAATTTTTTGACAAATTCCGAGTACAAGGGGCATAACTCTTGTCAAATATGACAATACATCACAACCGTTTTGTCATAAGCAAAAACTAAGTACAAAATGTGGGTTAACTCCGTCAATTTTGACCTTGACGTACAAGACTTGGCGGCATTACGACCCTTTGTCATTAGCAATACAATTGTAAAGTTTGATGAAGAAATCTTAAGAATTGACAAAGTTTTTGTGACGGACCGACGGACCGACGGACAAAGCGATCCCTATGTATCGCCTTTTCTCTGAAAGGGTGAAACAAACAGCAGTACTTTTTAAGGGCCCAATTTCTGTGAAAATCAAGTCCCTTAATTTTCCGTTGTTAGAGAATACAAAGTTAATTATTTGTGGCAGACAAAATTAAATTCTGACAAGCCTTTTCAGGAAAAAAGAAGCATTTTTTTTTAATTTCACCACCCAAATGGAGCCTTTTCTCTGAGCGGCAATTCTTTTTTTTCTGCATCTTACAGTGATAAATAAGTTCCATTAACTTAAGAAAACAAACATTCAAGTTTTTAAATAGTATATGTAAAAAAAGCGCTACACCCCCTGGAGGGGCCTCATTTCTAAAAACAAACAACAGGAGGTGTAGGGAGTGGATATAAGAGTAATCATCAACTCATTTGAGCCAATTACAATTTAGGTGGAACACAGAAAACGCCTTTTGTTACAAGTATTAAAAGCAATGAAATAAACAGTTCACCATCTTGTTGCGAGGAAAGTCATAATAAAATTACCTTCCAATAATGTGTTTCTAATTCGGTGCTTTCTAGTTTGACACTATACTCAGTACATTTAAAAACGCAACAATTACGTGTTGTGATGTAGAAGTTCCAACCTTGTTTTTGGTCATTTGAACAGTCGGGCAGTTTATCAAACAATCGTTCCTGGGAAGATTAAACTTTTATGTATTCACATTAACGGAGAATTGATTTTCAGATGTATACTGTGCGAAAAAAAGCGCCGGCTGGCAATTTGTTATCAATATTGATTGTTTCAATTAAAGAAAATGGGGGATAAGTCGTGAATATTGTAGACACCAAAGTATTGTTTAAGTCTGAAATAACATGTTGCGAAAGGTTTTGCACCTATAATAAATGTTTTTGCGGGGTATATGGTTAAATGAAAAAAAACGCCATATTTACGGAATATCGCTTAAGTCATTCAAAATTTGTCAGGAAAATGGGTTTATTTTACAAATTTGACGCCTAAAATAGTGGTTTCATTAACAAAAAATGAATAGACTAATCGTCTAAATATAGTACATATTTAGACGATTTTAAAAACCTGTTTTCATTTTGGTTATGACAAACATTATCACTGTTAAGTAATTTTCTGGAGTTGATCTTACTTCTTAACATATTGATTTTTTAACCTTTTCGAAAAAATAGCAGAATAAAAATTTATTTGCAAATATTGATTTTTATGATTTTTGCACTTTCACGATTTTTTCGTGTCGATTTTCAGAAAACTACACCAGAAGACCATTATAGTCAAAGGAAAGGACAATTAAAATTTATGCAACCGTTTTTCCCCATGAAGCTTAGTTAAAATATTTGACTTCAAAATTGTTGCGTTTTTAAATGTACTAACCATATATTGTTCAACAAAAATGACGAGGACAATTGACTTCAAAGTCTTTCTATCATTCTGTGACTTAGTCTTCCAATTATACAACAAAATCTAGAAAAAAATAAACACGCATTCATTACTGCAGTCACTATACAGTCGTATAATTGTATATTTATTTTGATTTAAGGGTAAAAGGTAGGAGTGTCAAACTGTCACAAAATACGCCCGACAATGAGGGATAACTCGGTATCTGGAAGTTCATATGTTTTGTAAAACCTGATAGAACTTTAGAGCGGACAAGGTTAATTTCATTATTTTGCGATAAATCAAAGGCCATAATCCAAAATTGCCCATGGCGATTTTACTGGTTATCAAACTTGGCCCAAACATTATGCCCACAAATATTTTCATCAAGTATGGGGATGATCGGATGAAAATGCAGAAGTGAAGATCGGATGAAAACTGTTCATCTTGGAATTTTTTGTATTATTCAAGGGCCATTATCCAAGTGCCTACTACGATTTGACTGGTTATCGAACTTGGCCTAGTTATCATGGCCACAAATATTTTTACACAGTTTGGTGAAGATCGGATGAAAACTGACTTAGAGGGCAGGGCGGACAAGGCTAATTTGGCAAAGTTTGCAAAATTCAAGGGCCATTATCCAAAAGTGCCAGAGTCGATTTGGCTGGTTATCGAATTTGCATAATAACCCTAAAAGTGGAAATCCAAAGACCAGACGATGTTTGTGTAAGTTACACATAGGCCTATGGATAGAATTTCAGACGTAAAAGCATGCTTTTCTTGGGTGTCTCGGGAAACTATAGAACATCATGTATACAAAATGCGCCCACGATTTGTCCGTATGAAGTACTGACCATTCGTTAAATAAAGCACTGTGCATCTTCATTATTCTTGCAAACCAGGTCGGGGCAACTGCAGTTTTACCAGTGCTAGAAAATCTGGTGCAATATGACGAACTACTTTTACGAATATATGCGTAAATTAATACATTACCGCAATAAAATAGCGCGTTAATTTAAGTCATTTAGTTTTATTTTATTTCTGCTACTTTTAGAAGAATATGGTATGCAAGAAAAATAATATGTCACTAGTTGCACGTGTGGGTGAGAATATCCGGCTCTCGGGTGACTGTTTTGGCGGTAACTCGGGAGAATATCGTTACCACCAAAAACAGTTACCCTCAAGTCAGATACATTGTATTCACATTTAGTGCAACCAGTGACAGATTCATATAGTTTCTCCGATACAAGAGATGGACAGTTTTTAGCCTTTTCCATTAATACTATGTTAGGTTTGAGACCATACCCGAAATTTAACAGGAATACGTTGTACAGTTGGTCAGGTCCTATATCAAACGAGACCAAATTGAACGGACATAAAAACATATTCACAAAGAGCAAAAAGCGGAGCTTTCTTTGGGATATCCATATTTAAATATTTTTAAAAGAAAACTGGCTTACGCAAAAACAAAATTTGCTGGGGACAATATAACCGTATTTGGGATGTACGTCGATTTATTATCAGTTTTTGCAGACGGCACAAGTTTCGCTACCGTGTGCAAAATAAAACTCCTTTACTAACATGCATGAACTGTATTCTATTAAAGCACACAATAAAAGAGAGCAAAAATATGTATGAAGTAATTTCTTACCTTATTTGTTCAGGTCTTGAATCCTACTCTGTATCTTTGCCTGAAACGCTGGAATCGGCATAAGTGTTTCACGATCTGGCGAGGAGGCCTCCAATGAGTCTTCAATACCCGTTGCACACCTATATACAACTACTATCACGTGATTCTTTTCCCGCCAGTTATGCCCGAGCACATTTGCACAACAAATGACTATCGTTGAGGTTGTACACGCGAAAACCTGATCCTGAAATAGCCTGTAAAATAGGGGATTTTCTCAAAAGTATTTTGAGTATGATTTATGACCTGTGGATTTTTATATGGGTTAAAGAGAAACATTAACATATTCTAAACACTGTAACAGTTGTAATTATACATGTTTATATGCGTACCTCTCTCTACCTCTGGAATGTACATTTAAAGTCCTAGGATTACATTACATGTTGCAATTACTTTATTTCACTTTTTATTACCCAGAAAACTGCCTTATTAGCAAAAACGACTACCATTTGTGCAGAATTTAACTAAACTTAATGGAATTCTGATCAGTAGAATTTCAAAGTTGTTCCTTTCGGCAATTGTTGACGATGACCGCCGACGAACGGAACGAAGGTCAATAAACAGTGAAAAAAAATGTTACATTCCGTTACGGTAAGAACTTTGAGAAACTCCCCCGTTTTATCGCTTATCCGTTGTCCATCTACACATCAGTCACTGCGTGTACATCTTCAAACTCCTCACAACGTTTTGATTACATGAGCTGTCGCTCTCATATTGTAAGGGGAAGTAACCGCTGTGGAGAGTTTGGTGCATGTCTATTAGTATGACAAGTAGCCAAATGGGATTTTAGTTAGGCGAAAGCAAGAATAAAAGTAAAACATTGTGATTTTGAGCCTTTATCCTTTCCATAGATATCGATCTACGACCTAGATCTGCATTTTCGAATGCAGATCTGATATCGATCTATGGTCTAGATGCAGATCTGATATCGAAGTACGATCTAGTTCTGCATTTTTAATGTAGATGTAATATCGATCTACGATCTAGATCGTCTCTTTTTAAATGATGTAGATATAATTTCCAACTTTGATCTAGAGATGAAGTGAAATGTTCATAGTAAATTTTGATGTTCATTGTAAGTTTTGATGACTTCAAATTAATTGTTAACTGTATGTAACTGAAATTGTTTCTGACAAATTCTTACTTTAAGCGAAAGACTGTAAATTGTAAGCAATCTTACAATCTTTAAATTCTAAACTGTTAATAATATAGTATTATTAGTATTTATAATTATTGTCATTTTGTGAAAGTAATTTTCTGTAATTTAGGTCTTTTCAACACAGGTTAATTTTCGTATTCGATAAACTGTACAGACACACCAAACGACAGCGTAAAGAGAAAAATGATGAAACGCATTTAACTGCAAAAGCTTTATAATCACTACATTTTGGGGGAGAGGGTGCGGGTTCAACGCCGTTTCATCAGTTAACCTAGTCATCGTTTCTTGGAAGAACCACTTTTTGATCCAGCTTTCTCACATTACGTGTCACATCGGTATGAAGGGGCTCGAATCCTGACATTTGAACAGTTATAGGTTTAGTGATTGCAAGTTACTACGCTTAACCACAGGTGTACACACAAGTACATCCAAATACCACAGAAATATCGAGAATTTTTTATTGCCTGAAACTGGCAAAAAGGACAATCGCCAAAATAAAGTGTAACTATATTTATTATCCCTTTGTACTAGGTTAGTATATAAAACGATCGTATTTTGACATGCAGGAGTATAGAACCCGATAAATATGAAAAATAAGTTGAATATAATAATGAACCTGTTCTCCAGTTATACAAGAATTACACGTAGTTACCAACATCTCCGTTTTCAAATTTTATTGTATTATAATAGGATCAGTCGGTATTTTGTAACCCGAGCTATTAGATGTATGTGTTATGAATCAGCATTAGTAATAATACTCTTGTAATTCGGTGATTATTAGTACGTATAATAAATTTAAAATGCCCCGTAAAACACTTTCAAACGGCGACGTCGAAAAAAACGTAAATTTGACGCCTATGTGTCAAAATATAAACGCCTGCTTATAAAAAACGACGCGGTAAAAGTTTCTAAATTTTGGCGTATATTTAGAAAATATTTTAGTAAAATACATATAAAGATTTGGCAAAAAAATTACGGACACATTTTTTTTTTAATTTCGAGCGAAGCTATTTTTTGTGGATAAATTCAGAAAAAGAAAATGCTATTTTTGCAGTGTCTTTTTGTACAACATAAACGCAAATTCATTTAGATTAAATAACCGCGCAGGCAATTTTAATAGCTTTTTTATACCAATTTTATTGCTTTACGTCAACAAATGATCTCAGTACAGTAAGTATAACACAAAATTTGTGTCCGTACAAAAAATGGCGCGACATGTACACGAAATGTAAATAAATAACGTCAAATAAAATATAGATCTGAATCAGAAATGTCTTCAAGTTTCAGTTGGTACCAAACACTAAGGTAGACTAGAGAATTTTTATATAGTATCCTTTCACCTTAAATAGGAATTACCGTAGATAACCTCTACGACAATCATCTTTTAAACAAGATTTATTTATTTATTTATTTTGTTTTAGAGGGTATATTTTTATCAATAATAGCTATTTTACAGAGTAAACCATAGCTATATTAATTTGATAAAGTACACGGTCATTTCAGATTGGATAAAGAACAGTTTGTTCGTCTCTGCGTTATTTCACTGATGATGTTAAAACTCATCATATAAAACATATTAACTCTCAAAATATAAAACTATTACAACACAGCCGAAATGCAAGTTATTTACTAACGATATCAATTTTATTAGTCCTTTTGATTTAAATATTGTAAATGCCATCTATTTAAAGATTGTGGAAAAATTGCAAATTTAGCTATACACTAAACTGTACGAAACAACATTGAGCGAAAAAACACATATCACACGCTCAGCTTGTAGCAGAGAACCAGTCTTATCAAGTAAGTGTTGGGTGAAGTCGGATACCATTGATCGGTCACGTGCTCCTCTTCTCAATATTAATTTAATAAATTATGTAATAATAAAAATGTACCCTCTGAACAAAAGAAATTAATAAATTTTGTTTAAAATATGATTATCGTAGAGGTTATCTACGACAATTCCCGTTTAAGGAATATTTTGGAAGGACCCGTGAATTTCATGCTTTTTTTATTCCTTTGAGTAGTAAATGAGTTAACAGGTGCTCCAGTATTACAATAACAACAATATATGTAGTCATCCGACTCGTTCATGAATTTCGTGATTTATGATAAAGGTTGAAAGTTAAAAGTGAACCGCGCGGATTCGAAATCTTTGATCATATATTCTGTTGGATTTTAGCAAAGATTGTGGAATAACTTACACTACGGAGAGGCTATCATCTTTTGAAATTATTTCTATTAATAATTCATAGTTGTAAGCCTTTGTTACAATTATATGAACGAAATAAGTAAATTGTTAGTTTTGTTGTTTTTTGTTGTTGTTTTTTTTAATGTGAACTATGACAAGAAGATATTGTCCCTCAAGTATGAATGAATTTCTAGTGAAAACTTAAAACAAACAAAAACATAAAGAATAGGGTACATATAGTTATTTCTGGGGAGCGGGTTTGCATGATATCGCTGTGTATAGCCTAAACAAGGAAGAAATATTTTCCAAAATCTTTCAGAAAGACTAATTTGAAAGATGACATTATAGTTCTAAATTTGTTTAAATTAGGCCAAGTATAATAATACCTATGCATAAATTTCTCTCCTTACACAATGAACAAATTCATACAAAATGGTATTTTGATTCTATCTGTCTTAGATTACATTTAGTATATATTCTGTTGGCACGTCCAATTTTTCTATATCGACCTTATTCTATTTCTAATTTGTCCACCCAACGCCGGTTACAGACTGTATTTACGATTTGTTACAGTTTCCCACCATAATAATCATCGAGGGATTAAAATACATGCACTTTTCATCATTATTAACTCGTATATAGTGTTCGGCGGTTTATCGAAATATAACGGTGGTATATATCCCGATAAGCTCCCCATGTTCGATATAGAGTTCATCAAGAGTAACATTCTGACTAATTGCATGCAAAATGTGTCTTCAAGAATCTTCACAATTTTCTTTTATTATTTGACCTGACGATCTAGTTTTTGATCCCACCTAACCTAGTTTCATATTTAGCCTAGAAATCTTCGATATAATTATTCTGACCAGTTGTCATGGTAATTGGGAGTGGGGGTCAAATTGGGCTCTAGCGTGTTCACAGGGTTTCTATTATTTGATATTGTGATCTAGTTTCTGAACCAATGTTACCTAGATTCTGCAAAGGGTACTTACGAATGTAACACTGCCAGAGTCTGTTTTGAAATTGCTTAATGACATTTACGATCGTTGATGGATACGCTATGCTGAAACTAAATCTTTGCAGGATATATACAGTCTGCTAAATGTTAAACAATATGTTTTTGAGAATATGATTGTGTAAGTTGATACAACAAGGATACATACGTTATTTGTCAGTTAAATCAAAATTGACAAGAAAATGTTCATAGCAGAAAATCAACATTCTGTCAGTGCCTTGTTTCATTTAAACTCTTTGTGAAACTAAAGAAGAGTGGATGGATTTTTTATTGTATATCTTTCAGTAAATGATTAATTATTTATAATTTATTAAAAACAGTCAAGGGCGAACCTCTAGGTTACATATTCTTGCCCAGTACCTTTTGCTCACCAGAGCACAAAGGGCCGCCAAAGCTAAAATTAGAAACACTCTAAAAAGACTATTAAAGGGCAACTGAGCAAATTTCAACCAAACTTCATTTGGCTATGTTTGGATAGCTCTTTATAACAATTACTCGAACCCTTCTACTCCGCGGCGAAAAATTGTCACCAGAGCTATAAAAAGATTTAAAACCCTTCCATGAAATTTGCGGTCTTCTGATTGGTCAACGATCCGTAAATAGATATTGATATTTACGGGCAAGCCTGTAGTATACACCTGACATAACCCCGTTACTGTACCCCATGCTGAACGTGAGCTTGTTCGCCGCGTACACTACGTCAATGTATAAGTCCGTGCTGATTTGTGACGTCACGCAGTGACATTGAGGTATCATAAGGGGATTTGACGGTCTGGTTACGTTCAGCCGTTAAATAAATGAAACATTAACGGAATCTTTCAATATTTAAGAAAGGGAAGGGTAATAAAATTGATATTTGTTTTTTTACGTGATATACGGGGATATGTTACCAGCCTTGACATTATATTACCCTCGCCTTACGGCTCGGGTAATATAAATCTAGGCGGGTAATATATCCCCATATACCACGTCAAAAACCAAATAACATATAATGTTCACGACTTATAATTTTGTCTTTTATTTTGTTTGAAATACCCAACAAAATAAAGGTAAAGTTAAATGTAAGTCTGTTTGGACATTGTTTTGTAAATGTGATATAAATTTACCCTGTATGGTGTAAAATTCAAGGTTTATGGTTCGACATACGGGGTAAAATCCATGATTCTCATTTGTGACAATTTACACATCTGTGATCATTTTCATATTGATGACCATTCCATCATATGTAACCATTGTCATATTTGGGGGTCCTACAACTGTTCCCTAGACTGACAACCTGTTTTTCCTAAGTGAAAATGGAAATATATAATCCGTACATGATATAGAACAGTGGCAAGACTTATAAGATTTTAACCCGTACAACATATTGATTATCCGTACGTTTTACTGAAATAGTTTTCAAACACATGTACACGTTATTTTAATACCTGCTTGTATCAAACAAAGAATGTTTTATTAATACCCCAACAATTTTCCAAAAATCTAAAAAATCTAAATTAAAACATCTCTCTTAGTACCTTTAAGAGTCTGTAAAAACAATGAAGGGGATTTACTTAGCAAACATATTAAACTGTGAACCAGTGGTTAGTTCCCTTTACATTTGCAGATATAAGTAGAAACCATTTGTAAAGAATTTCGATGTATCGTGAACGTTTGTTTTTCCTTTATTTGCTTTTATGCATTACTTTATTTATCATATCTTTCTGTATAAGAAGTCCGGATGTATTTTTAATATTAATCAGCTTTTAAAGCTTTTAAAGCGGCACTTCCTAAAACTGGTGTCAAATTAAATAACTTCAAAAGCATAAATAATAGAATATTTGCAAGTATTATTACTTAAACTAAAAGTTTAAGCTTTACATTTCAGTCATCATCGGTAAAATCAGCGTTATGAAATATGTTGCAGTACCGCAAACATTCAATAATCCATGAAAAGTTGTTGTTGTACAATTATTGGGTGGATAGCGATTTATTACAGAAGGTCTCTATGTTGATAGTGTGTGCATATATGAGGCATTTTTCGAAATGCACGTATGTTGTTCTTTAAAATTGTACCTATACATCATGTTACTTCATTGAACACATTATGCTTGGAGAATATATTCTGCTAGATGTAGGGAGTGCCCCTTTAAGTGAGAGCTTTAAACCGAGTTTTTAGTTTAACACTAGTTTCCTATAAAATAGAAATTTATGTACGAAAAACTGGCAACATATATTTTTTCCTGTTAATAGCAGATGTCTTGACTTTCGTAGCAAATTAAATTCTACTTCTACTTTTGAATGCCTGACACAGCAACCTGTGTTTAGATCTACATTAAATGCAAAATAGCATGCTGACCCATGTTAAGAGGGTCGGCTAGACAATCTCCTTATATGGTTATGGCTTGATTTAGACGAAAAAACTGACTGGGTAAGGGCCTTTCTATTGTGCTCTGATGAGTAACAAAGAAAAACATTTTGGATAATTCCTTCTCATTAAAACACTAATTTAAAAGCAGTTCGATATACGTAAACTTATTTATTTGACACTTTCAAATATTAAGATTCCTCAATAAAGTGCTTAGGAATGGACTATACATTTGGTCTAAAATATAAACGTAGATGCAAATACATGTACATGTACTACATGGTTAAACTGATGTTTGATATTGTGACCTGTTCACCGTACGTCGTCCGTCCGTCGTGCTTCCGTCCGTCGTGCGTCCGTTTGTTCCTTCATAAGAAACACCTTAGCCATTGTTGATGAAACTTGGCAAGAATGTTCCTTCATAAAGCTCCGACAAAGAAGTTGAAATAATTGTATTTATGCAAAACTGTAGTTGCTATGGCAACAAACAGAAAAAGCTTCCAAAAGCTTTGTAAAGCTACAGTTATGAAATTTTGACCATGTTTACAGTTTTGTAAACGAGATTCAATATCGTTTAAACACCTTTTTCCACTATTGACCTTCAATCTGAGGCTTTTGCCTTCTTTCAAACAATACGACGCATATACATAGACCTGAAAACTTAAATTCGCAGGAACATCTTGCATTTACTGATATAGACATAGGAAACTGTAGGATGCAGTAACTGTGATATTATCATTCTAAACAATGTTGACGTATGTCATTCTTTCGTGTTAAGTCGCTTCTTCTCGAAAAAGTGCTGCCAAAGAGCGTTTCTTGGTTTTTGCAATATCTCTGAAAAATATAATACGCTTTATTTCTAAAACATATTTTTGGATAGAACAGTTGGAATAATTTGTTACAAAAATAGTCAGTTTCGCTGGTTATACACCTTTCTTGTTAACGTAAGAGCTACTTGTATTTCTAGTAATCAATGTATTCCTGGGACGTTAACAATCGCTGTTTTTATACCCCCAAAACGAAGTTTAGGGGGGTATATAGGAGTCACCCGGTGGTTGGTCGGTCGGTCGGTCGGGCGGTCTGTTGCATTTTCCTTGTCCGGAGCATAACTTGAAAACTACTGGTTGGAATTCAATACAACTTCATACAATGGTCAAGCACATTGAGAGGAAGTGCAGTGCACAAGAACTATAACTCCATCTTGACTAATTACAGAGTTATTGCCCTTTGTTACTTTTCCTTGTCCGGAGCATAACTTGAAAACTACTAGTTGGAATTCAATACAACTTCATACAATGATCAAGCACATTGAGAGGAAGTGCAGTGCACAAGAACCATAACTCCATCTGACTAATTACAGAGTTATTGCCCTTTGTTACTTTTCCTTGTCCAAAGCATAACTTGAAAACTACTGGTTGGAGTTCAATACAACTTCATACAATGGTCAAGCACATTGAGAGGAAGTGCAGTGCACAAGAACTATAACTCTATCTTGAGTATTTACTGAGTTATTGCCCTTTGTTACTTTTCCTTGTCCGGAGCATAACTTGAAAACTACTGGTTGGAATTCAATACGACTTCATACAATGATCAAGCACATTGAGAGGAAGTGCAGTGCACAAGAACCATAACTCCATCTTGACTAATGACAGAGTTATTGCCCTTTGTTACTTTTCCTTGTCCGGAGCATAACTTAAAAACTACTAGTTGGATTTCAATACAATTTCATACAATGATCAAGCACACTCAGAGGAAGTGCAGTGTACAAGAACTATAACTCTATCTTGAGTATTTACTGAGTTATTGCCCTTTGTTAGTTTTCCTTGTCCGAGGCATAACTTGAAAACTACTAGTTGGAATTCAGTACAACCTCATACAATGGTAAAGTACATTGAGAGGAAGTGCAGTACACAGGAACCATAACTCCATCTTGACTAATTACAGAGTTATTACCCTTTGTTACTTTTCCTTGTCCGGAGCATTACTTGAAAACTTCAGGTTGGAATTCAATACACTTTCATACAATGGTCAAGCACAATGAGAGG
The DNA here is from genome assembly GCA_022818135.1 of Saxidomus purpurata. Lineage (NCBI taxonomy): Eukaryota > Metazoa > Mollusca > Bivalvia > Venerida > Veneridae > Saxidomus > Saxidomus purpurata. Next base: position 32,635,411 of record JAFMSR010000009.1, on the reverse strand, counting down.
AAGTGCAGTGCACAGGAACCATAACTCCATCTTGACTAATTACAGGGTTATTGCCCTTTGTTACTTTTCCTTGTCTGGAGCATTTTTCGAAAACTACAAGTTGGAATTCAATACAACTTCATACAATAGTCAAGCACAATGAGAGGAACTGCTAAGAACAATATCTCTTTTTAGTTTGTTTGCAAGGTATTATGTTACTACGAACTTCTTCAGTTTATAAAGCAGTCTGTTGGGGGTATTAATCACATTTAATGATAGCTCTAGTTATGCTTGGTTTTCTACGACCCTATTGATATTGCAAAATAGCCAGTGGTACACAGGTGAGCGATATAGGGCCATCATGTCCTTACTTCTCACTAGTCTTAGCAAACACAACAATAGGCTCACATCACAGGTGAGTGTAGCGTACCTGGGACCCAAAAAGTGCATTTTCTGTGGTGTTAACGATAGATCGATAGATTCTTTATTTACTTTCATTTAGGAGAGCTATCAACATACAATAGAACAGCAATAAGTTACAAACACACACACGGAAATTACATTACAATATACAAGCACAATTATATATAAATATACAAATTATACAGTTAAATTCACATAAAAATAAGGCACACATCAAATGCAAAAGCATATGATAAGGAAATGCTACATAAATTTTTACAAAAGCATGATAGCAAAACGTTTCAGATTCAGTTTTTGTAATGGCAAAGTAGCGAACACAGTGTCGTCCGTATAAAAGCACCTTGACGAAACGAAATTTAAGGAACTTTGAGGACTTATTACGGGTACACTATTTACCAAGCAGAACAAACCGATAGTCTTACCAGCCACTGGCTACAATGTACTGATGGCGTAGCATTTTATATAGTGCATTAATGCATATAATTTTTAATTTGTCCTGTATATCCGGACACAGACTATCGGACGAAAATCCGATCAACATTTGTAATATTTGGGATTTAGGGTCTTTCTCTATCAGAGAGATATATTGATCTTGACCGACTAAATCAAAGATACTCGACCAGAGCGACTTTCTTAAGTACTCATTGTTTTGGCAAAAGAATATTGCATGTAATGTTATGTTATCCGTTATTTGACTGCAAATAGCACAGTGTTCTATTTTGCAAAAAGATATAAGTCGAGTTAATGCACCTACCGCAAAGCAGCCTTTATATTTTAAGTTCGGATAACGTCTGAGAAATAACCACAAGCAACAGGGCTTGTTAACGCTAAACAGGTCTTCTGTACGTAGTAGTGGATGACTGCATAATATCCGTTCCATACGTTCCCTAAATTCTCGATCGTATATATTTTTCCTTAGAATGTTTTTCCACTGTGTTTTTGGTGGAAAGAAGGCTGTAATTAGGTAATTGTAAATGTGATAGCTAAGGTTATATTTATTAAGGATCCTATGCATATCATGGATGAACCCGAGTACCTGCCTTTCGTTATTATAGAAATGAACAAGTCTTTTTGCGAAGATTTGCTTTGAGAGGTACTTTGATGGTAAGCGACACAACTGACCTAAAAACTGCAATTTTCTATAGTCGATTTCTGTTTCAATCGGAGGTACACCAAGACAACTAAGAGCAAAGTCAACATTTGCATAAGTAGGCAGATTTTGGATAAGTTTCACACAAAACCGATGACTTCGTTCTAACTGAAGACGGCTTGACGGGGACACGTTATTCCATAACTCACATCCGTACAATCCTTTTGGTATAATGACCGATTTATATATTGTAGCCCAGGACACTGGGGTAATTCCAAGCTGATTTATAGAATTGTTCATGATACTTAAGAGAGAACCGCGCAATTTGATCGATGCGTCATGAATATTACTAGATTGGCACATGCATTTATCGCAGGTAACGCCTAGGTGTACATATTGCTCCGATTCTGAAATAGTATATGCACCTAATTTCCACTGCCTGTGATGGTGACGGTAATCGGATTTACTCTCATTAAATACAATGACACAACATTTACTTGCGTTATAAAGAAAGCGCCACTTTCTAGAGTATTTGTCACATATATCGAGCATGTTATCCAGTCCGTTTTTTGTGTATGATAAAAGGAGCATGTCATCGGCCACTGTTGGACACGTTACATTCATGTTATATACGCACATGCCGTAGTTGCATCTCTCTAGTTCAAGTATGAGGCCGTTTATATAGAGGAGGTATAGAAGAGGAGAAGTCTTTCCACCCTGTCTAGTACCTTGCCTAACTCTGAACCAGTCAGACAGGATGCCACGGTTGCGGACGCGACTTTCCATTGAACCGTACATAGACTGGAACGCATAGTATGAATGTTTATCGATGCCAGTTTGTAGCAGTTTATATAAAAGACCGTCATGCCAAACAGTATCAAAAGCTTGACGGGCGTCCAAGAAGCATACAAATACTTTGCTATTATTCTCTTTGCCATATAAAATGCTTTCGCGTAGTAAGAATGCCGACATTAACGAACCAAGCTGTTTTTGAAAGCCCCCTTGATGCGAACTTAGCATAGAGAGTATGTTAGATTCACATCTCTCTAATAAAATACATTCATAGAGTACAAAGAAATGGCTCTATAATTATTTGGGTTATCTTTTTTCTTTTTACCGCCCTTATGTATAGTCACTATGGTAGCTTTGTTCATATCAGGTGGAATATGTCCAAAAGACAACATAGCTGTATAAAGATTTGTCAGTACATTGAGCACAATAGGCCCACCATGTGTAAGATTTTCATAGTAAATGTTGTCGTGACCACAACTTTTACCCCCGTTTACATGATCTTAAAGCTTTATCCACACTGTCACGCAATACAATCGGTGGTAACGTTGGATCTCGGTATCTAAAATTATCACTGTTATTTACTTCATGTTCTGCATGTGATTTCCAACTATCGTCAAATTCTGGGTCATTTCTTGGAGAGTACAAATTAGTGAAATACTTTTGCCACTGCTCAGTAATGGCTCTAGCGTCGCGGTAAAGTACACCATCGAACTTTATTTCAGAGCCCGCACTGGAACTAGATATTTTCCGACGCGTTTTAATCATTCTCCAGAAGAGATTATTGTCTAGTTCGGCGGTACGGTCAATCTCTGCATCTTGCTCATTCATATACTCAAACATGTAGAATCGGTGCCAGTATCGAAACTCGCGTTTGGATTGTTTGTACGATATGTAAGAATCATAATGATACGAATGAGGTCTGCCGTTCAGGATCCAGTCTTGACGGCGTAACTTAATACGACCGTGAAGTTCAGACAAATGTCGGTTCCAGTAAGGTTTGAGGTAACGCTTAAATTTCTTTTTAGTAAAGCATTCACGCGAGATATTTGACAGAGACTCTACTAGAGCATTATAGATATAGTCTATATCAGAGGTACTCCGTATGACTTTATTTTGAAGTGCGTTCAACTTAGAGGAAGAATCGATAAGATCCTTGTACGCCATGGTTTCGCATTCTTTAACCCTTTTCCAGTTTATATAGACACTATTTGGCAGGTAGCTATTATCGGGCATATTACCGTTACATAGCGGGGTATTCAAATTGAAAGAACATATAACTGGTCTGTGCCGCGAGACATTCAAGCAATGATCATCAATGATTTCTATATGGCGAGCACAATACATTTTTTCATTCGGTATTAATACATAAGTGAAGAATATTTGTCATCGTAGCTGACATAAGACGCAGTCGCCCCTATACAAGATTCAAGTGTATTCAAGGCTACAAGATTACAATCTCTCATAAAATGTAAAAGATAGATATCTCTATTGTCTAGCACAGATTTTACACAAGATGCATTATAGTCACCCATAAAGCATACGAGGCCGCTTTCAGAGTAACAACTCCATAAATTATACAGTTTATCAATATAATCTCTGTAGCCCTGTAAATGATAATTTCGACAGGGCAGGTATATTTGAAAAATAAACATAAATTCATTTGGGGCGAATTGAAATTGCACGCCAACTATTCTATCATCGTCGATCGAGAGCGGTGTAACAAATTCGTCGTGTTTGATATGCCACATTAAGGCAACACCACCCTTTCCGACACGTCTATTACTTGGAAGTTGTAAAGATTTATCTGAAACCCCTAAACATTTGTAGTTTGAGTCGATAGCATTCATAATATACATATTGTGCCTATACAGCCAATGTTCTGAAATACCACAGAAATCAACATTCCTCTCCTTTAAAACATCACAGAGATAACTACAGCTAGAGAGTAAGCCGGAAACATTCCATGTCAAAATATTCAGATTACAATTATACATTATTAACCATATTTACAGTGTTCCTAATGTGGAAGAAATGAACTAATTGTTTAATCGATACCACAGAGGTAATCGTATACGTTATGGTCACACAATGGGGAATAGTCTTGGTATCCATTCATGTTCCCATATTCTAACCAGGACTGTCTTTGAAACCGTGGTGGATTATACAGATCTTCTCGTCTGCTATCGCGACTGTCATCCAAGTTTTCACGTTTACGTTGAAGGAAACCTCGTGACTGCCAAGGTTTGCATGTAACGTTTTTCGGCCAAAAGTACGGATGCTCAACCAGATGACTATTATCGTCTGCTTCGACATTCAACCTTATAACGACTTTATTAGGGTTCAGTTTGCTGGGAAATATCCTCACCATAGTAACTTTAGGCCCTCTCTTGGTAACATAGGAATGCATTTTAGCTTGGGTCATGTTACTTTTGAATCCACTTACCCAATAACGCTTTGATCTCCTCTTAGTGTAAATACTGAAGTTTTCTGATTCAGAGTCGGAGGGCCTTCGTGAATAGAAACGATTGGAGATGTGCACTGGTATTCCACGAGACTTCGGTTCCGATGGGGTTCCAATATCGGCAATGATATCGGCAAAGGTAATACGGCGTTTACCAGCTGTCTTATCTGAACGATTGCGCTTCTTAGTATGTTGTTTGTAGCTTGATATCGTGTGACGACATTCATAGTCATCGGCAGTTGCGGGCGAAAGAATATCGCACTGAATGCTGATGTCGACCTTTTCTGGTAAGACCGATGTTTGAGTCCCACTAGTACAGTGATTTACTGGAGAAAGTTTAACTGGGGATGCTGTTGGCGTTTGTACAGGGCTAATGTTGGCCAAGAATTGTTCGATTTCGTCAATTCCTGCAAATTCTTGCTTTTCTACCTCATTTGAAGCCATATTTTCATAGTTCTGAGCACAGGGGATACCACTACAAAACACGTCGGTCTGCAGCGCTACATCAGTTTCCTCGTCACAATCTTGAGTATATGAACTGACATTACACTGTATATACGCAGTAGGCGTTAAGACGGAAGCCGAAGCTTTGTTAGCATAGAGTATATTATTGCTATCAATGAACTGTTCCAGTTTGCCAACTCTATCTATAAGTATAGAAATTTGCGAGTTTATAGAGCTAATACATGATCCTATAATAGTCTGCTTCACTTTCGATATTTCACCGATCACATTATCTTTACATGACAGAATTTCGTGTTTGACAATTTTTAAAGAGTCATTGATAAAACAAATCTGTTCAGAGCGCTGTTTTTCAGCAGCAATGCTTGATTGCTTTAATAGAAGCATTTCTGCTTGTAGGTTGCTAAGTGAGTCTTTAAGTATAGCGACATCATGCATGCACACACATGGTGCTGTAGGTTTTGATGTCATTTGTACTTTGGAACTCTGTGTCGGGGTCATGCTCTGAGAGCCACGTATAGATGGTCGGGAGCGACCGGTGCTTAACAGGTCTTTCATCAATGAGAAATCCTCACCTTCAATAACAGACAGAAGTACACATATATCGTTGGCAAGCTTTATGACCACAGGCTCCCCTCTACGAGTGTATACACGTCGTTTGAGTTCTGCCTGCAATCCGAATGGAAACTCGTCCCCTTCACGTAGTGTGATGAACACCATTGTTCTAATCTCATCTAATTTAGATTCGCATGAAGCATAATCTTTAAGTAACCTCGTCACAAATTGATCTGACGGATTTTCACGAAATAAAGTCAACAGTTGATTGAACTCCGCTAAATTAGGATCAATCATCTCGTCATCGTTGATCACCGACAAACTGTCATTGTCAGTACAAGCAGATAACGGTACCTTTACCTCCGTGTTATCACTCAAGTGGACTGGCTCTAACTCGAATAACGTTCTCGACTCCACATCGCCAGAAGCCATAATTAATTGTTTCATAAAAATGTACTTGTGGATAAGAATGTACCCTTGCGGCAAGACATGTCTATTTTTAGAGCCCAAATAATAATAAAAAAGTCGTTCACTGTCTATTGTTCTTTACTTTTTCTTCCATATCTCAACGATACCGGAGAATTCGTAAACATGAAGTATTTAAGCAATTACTCCACACATTCACAAAAGTTTTGATATAAAAATTATATCCAGATATTATCAAAAATCCATATAAAATCCACTTTTTGACAGAGCAAAAATGTACACCTCTTCACACCTTTAGTCCCTTACTTGTGATAGAATATACAAGTGATAAATAGTAAATAATATGTGGAGTAAATAAAATAGTATTTCTCCGTTCTAACTTTGAATTCATTTATTCAGAAACAACCAGAATAGATTTCCTAAAGAAATCTATCTAAGATCACGTGACTAATTGTACCCCCTTGCGTCATCGATTTGAAAAATGTTTGTAGAGGTCTACTGAGCAATCCTACATTGTACATGCTAAATATGTAAGTCTAGGCCTCGTGTTTTCAGACAATTTTAAAGTTTGTCTTATAGTTATAAACCTATGTGAAATCAAGTGACCCCCCGACCAGGCCATTTTTTACCGGGGGTTCATGATTCGAACAATCGAGGTAGAGCTCAGCTAGGCAATACTACATGCATCATATCTGAACCCGATGTATCAGAGAAGAATATTTTTGAAGATTTCCTGTAGGAATCTAAATAAAATCAAATGACCCCCATGGACGAGGTCAATTTTCACATAGGTGTCATGATTTGAACAATCTTGGTATAAGTAGTATAAAATGAAGGATGATTTAGTTTTGTAATAACAGGGAAATTAACCAATTCAGACCCAAAGGTTGTTACAATAGTGTTGAGTGTACATTTATATTAAATGTGAAACAACACCCCACTCCTAACATGCCTCCTAAATTATACATTTACTTAATAAATAATCATTGTTTCCTTGTTTTTTATGTTTATATGGGAAAAGCTGTCGCTTAAGTTAGTATAATAGATACAATTTAAAGGCTAAAGGTTAGGTTAGTGAGTCAAGTCAAGGAATGATATGAAGCTTTCCAATTCCTCCACGTAATGTGGTGTGATGTAGTTGCACGAGCTCTAGGGGTAAGCTTGGCTTGTATTTGGGCACCGGAATTTCGGGGTCTTGTGTTGGCGTCTCAGGGGTGTTGGTTGGGTGAGACCCGCCACTATTCTACTGCGTTTTTTCAACTGTGGGCTTGCAGCACCATAATTGATAACACTAATAAAAAATATACAAAAATCAGCTAATATAAACATAAAAATCACTATTAACAAAAATGACTTTGCCTGTGCAAGTCCAACTGTATTGCCTCTCAAAAGGGACAGCTATCTAGGCAGAATGTGTCGCAGCTATTCTCTTTGGCACACAAAAATACAAACTTCCGACCGACAAAGGAGAGTTGCAGCTCATAACAAAACTCTCCCCTATGGACGCAAAAATCACACTCTCACGGTATCACTCGAGAGATGCTGGGGTCGGTAAATTACTTCGGTCTCTAACATGACCTTCTAAAGTCAAATAACAACAACATAGGCAATATGAAGTCCTTGTGAACCCACATCAATCTTAAATAACTTTAAAAGTATTGCCCTTATTTAATTTAAATACACATGGGATAGTGTAGTGACCAGAACAGCAAAGTTCAGCAAATTGTTACAGTGTGACTGAACATTCTATAACACATCACTGCCCATTTTCAGTTTGATATGAGGCCAAAACATGGTTGTTACTTAGGCATGAAATTTAGATGTAACCTTTTGTTTTCTCATTTGATTTTTACCATTGATCATTTTAAATGATACTAATCCTCTAGAACCATAGAGACTTTGTAAAATATCAGTCTCTTGCTAACTGTGTGGGAGTTATAAAACTGTGCATACATTCAATGTGTTCACGGGTTGCCTGTATGCCTTCAAGAGGTCGACAATTAAGTACAACATAGACCTACATGTACAAATTAAATATATACATTGTATTCACTGTTGTTATCATTTATATGAACACAAACTAAGATTAAAATCAAGCGAACCGGAAAGTGTAATTCGAAGAAGGAAGCTATATAAGATATTAAATATACTCTCTCTAATATAGCTTCAAGTTGCAATCAAAGTATTGGCTTCCTATATTTATCATTTGCAGTTAGATCATGGATAAATCACTCTTTACAGAGCATAGCCAAGCTGAAATTTTACAAACACAATATGCTTAACTCCATGCCCGTATTGGAATCATTTGCTCCCTTGTTTTGCTTAGTTTGAAATTCTCAGATTTATGCATTGCACTCAATAGCAAAATAAAAATAGTCAATAAAAATCAATTTATACACAGAGTTGGTAACACTGTGCAAAAGTTTGTTGAATTTGCTTTAATATTTTTAGAGATACCTAAAGTTTATAGCGGCTCACATGAACCAATAACTTCCTATAGATGTCTTCAGGCAATGCTACATGCCAATTACATATACTAGTATCTTAGCTCTGTGCCTTGCGGTTCCTGTCAATGTTATTTAAGGGGGATTATCTACTGAGGTGACAATGTCTTACTCACAGGCGATTGTAGCGATTGTAGCGTACCTGGGACCAAAACAGTGCATTTTAGTTAAAAATAGCCTGGTTACTATATATCAATAAGAAGGTAAACAACACAGTTTACACATCGACCCAGTTTCAGCCTCAATTACTTCATCTCGAATAATGCATATTATTGAAACCTATTGCATATATAGCCTAAGTATTTATATTTTCCGTAAACGTTTACTTCAAGGCCCAAATGCAAACCGTTTTGTAACAGCGACTAATAGATTAAGAAATTTTTACCATTTTTCGCCATCTCGAATAAATCTCACACATTTTGGGTACGTCTAGTTTCCAACGCGCAACTGTCGCTGTGGACATAGACAAAAACGGCATAACATTTGAGAGCAGCATATGAATATATATTATACATGCATAAATTATGAATTAAGGACCAAACGCTACTTAACGTCGAAATATGCCGATCAACACGATTTTACACTATTAACATGCTATTTATGAATTGACTGTTGTGAAACATGTATATAAGCGCTGTGAAAAAAATTCTGTATCAAATACTGATTTGGCTAATTTGATTGATGCTACTGAAATTTAATGCATGAATCTGAATTACATGTGTTAGGGCGCTCATTTTCCATCAAATCTTCATCCGATCGAAATGAAGTGGATGATAAGAAGCAGGCAAAAGTCTCAAAATTCCTTTTTATACTTTACTTCTGCCCAAGAACATCTTCTTAAAGGATTTGAATTAATAAACATTGCCACATGTCTGCTAATTTTATATTAGTGAATCATAAATGGTCATCTGTTTTTCACGCAGATTGAACACAGTCTGGTAATTTTAACGTTTTTGTGACTTTTGAATATTGGAGTTATTGTGTTTACAGCGCTGCGGACCAATGAGTTTGATACCTATCTTTATAACTTTGATAGAATGTTAAATAACAATTTTTGATCTTATGACTTTGAAATATTCATCAAAATATCTTGAAATTTAAATAAACTACATGATTTCTTTTAGGTGTATACTTAGAAAAGTGGTTGAGTGTATAGCATTACATCAACGAAAAGCACAAAATACATTTGAAAAACATAGGCTCCAGGACTGAAACAATGCTTAAACTATTCTTTAGTACTTGAACTATATTAACTAGATGGGTGTTCAGTAGAACACTTGTGTCGCCCTCTTACGCTTTGTCAGAATAACTAATAATTTTGTGACAAAATCTAAGTACAAAAAGGTGCAAAACTCTGTCAAATATGACCTTGACCAAAAACATTTGGCGGCATCATGACCCTTTTGACATAAGCAATACAATTGTAAAGTTTGATAAAGAAATCTTAAGAAATGGCAAAGTAATAGCAAAAATCTAAGTACAAAAAGGGGCATAACTCTGTCAAATATGACCTTGACCTATAAAATTTGGCGGCATCATGACTCTTTTGTCATAAGCAATACAATTGTAAAGTTTGATGAAGAAATCTTTAGAAATGGCAAAATTATAGCCAACGTTAAGTTTGTGTGACGGACGGACGGACCGACGGACAAAGCGATCCCTATGTATCGCCTTTTTTCCGAAAGGGCGACACAAAAACCACACAGATACATGTACAGTCGTTTTGAACTATTTCTGTGTTTGTCAAAAAGTTGACAGACGGGCCTCGATTTCAATAGTGACAGCAATTTTATCATTGTTCTTTTAAAGTTTGAATTATTGTGTACATGTAACTATTATTTTTCATTAAATTCGGTTCAGTAATAAGAAAGTTAGGTTTTCGTATTTCTGGTTGTTGTATAACAATTTTACTAAGACCACTATGACGGAACTCAATTTATATAACTTATTTTGACCGACATTATTTGTATTCGTGCATTTCATGTCTGCACGGAGGTTATGATTTCCCCATGAATTCATAGACAAATTTATTACTCAAGAAACGACTGACTATAAGAAAATTGCACACACAGTATTTTGATTTGACATGCGAGCAATTTGTAAAGTTTATACTTTAGCTTGATCAAGGTAAATGAATTTATTTTTGGAAGCTTTCAATTTTTTTTCGTAAATTAATTTAGTAGAGAGATTATTTTCAGTTAAAGATTTTTGTAAGCTATTTTGTTTTATAATTATTATGATTTCGGTTTCGTAAATTTCAAAGTAGATTTGAATTTGTTGTAAGTTCATCGAGGAATCAGGGCAGTTTGTTGTTGTTTAAAATCTTTCTCAAATGCCAGTGCGTGATTACTTAGTTTTAGTAAACATTGATCATCTTGTCTAATGTAATGATTGTATATGTGAATGTAAGCTGCAGTTTAAATCAGTTATTGTGCGACAATATTTACCCGACACTCATTAATCTTCGCCAATATCTTCGGGTACGTTCGGGTGTGTGTTCGTTATTTTAATTGATTATCATATCGAACAAATACATTTCACGACTGAAGCTCACACCGCAGAGACAGTGGCGTAGTGGTAAAATGCCTAACTTGCATGCAAGGTTCCTTGTATCCTGCACAGATCATTTTAATTTTTATAGGAGTATGGCTTTTTTATTTAATTTATGACACTGTCTTATGCACCGTTTTCGCTTTTATATATTCTATGATTTCTGTTCTTTATTTATTCTAACTTTGCTTTGTTTTCTGTGTTTTTATTTGGTATGTATTAATACTTATCATAATAATAATAATAATAATAATAATAATAATAACTTTATTTTACGAAGGTTACATAAAAGGTATATTATGAATCATAATCATTCAAAACATAACTTATTTTCATATGGCCTTCAGAACAAAAAAAGAAAAGAGAAAAGGAAACATAACATACATACATTTAAACCACACATACACCACAAATCATTTACACTAAATTAATTATACTAATATTAATAACATATAAGTATTGGTATTCATGGCATTTGAGAAATTACATAAAATTACAACGTCCGTTGAATGAATGATTTTCCGTCTGTCCTTGGGTTATCTTTGAAATCCTTCGATATATTAGCCGAGGCAATCTTATCTTTAGAGCGGAACTGTTTTGATGATTTGCTCGTTGACATACAACTGTATGCAGGACGACGGAGAAAGAATGCCCAAACAGTAATTAAAATTTTGAAACGTTATGAACAACATTGCGTAATGCAATATCTGGTACAGTACGAAATTGATATTTAAATCAATCGCTTGTTACATTGACATCCGAAGATTACCGATCACATACGGAATATTCACGAGTGCCAGTTCAATATTGTCGCATAATAACTCAGTTTAATTGTGTTTCATTTCATTTTACTGTCATTCTTAATAATATTACAAGTTGTTATCGTTATTAAGAAAGATTAACTAATGAACGTATGAAGTGTCGTATTACACTATTGAATATAGGACGTTTTTAACTTGTTTACTGTTGGGTAACTTTCAGATAGTATGGTGTACACAAAGAGTCGTCTTTGAATACATGTACATACATATTTGTACGCACAGTTATGGGAACCCACAAAGGTATGGTGCAACCGTCGGACCAGTTTATGTCCGATACGTTTTATGTGCTATGGTATTTACCATGGCATTACATGTAACCATATGTTATATCTTTTAGCTTTCTCCCCCGGAAGATACAATGCCCGGATTGGTTGAGACGTGCATAGCATCCAATTGATGACTTTCCTGGAGAAGACCGACCAGTTATGTCGATAAACTACTAGATTCGCTTGGATGTTTTGATTCCCGAGTACAGACTTGTCTACGTGGTGCCCCATTTACACAGGAAACACCTTTGGTGCAGTTGACATTAAGGTCTACTTATATCCAACCCCGGTTTACCGGAGCCTTTACGGAGATATCATTCCAAATGGCGAGGACAGTCTTTTTGTTATCTTAAAACGTGTTTTTCATCGTTTATTAGTGTAAACGTGGTTAAACCAAAACGTTATTCAATCAGGACTTTCATTGAGACATGTCCTTTCTTATCATCTTATTTACTGTTTATATTTGTATTCATTTTTGTAAATATTCATCACTGTAATTTAAATTGTAAATTTTGTGAGGTGTTGTGTGTTTGATTATTCTGGTGTGTTTAGCCCCGACCATACATCGTAACAGTGTTACACATATAAATGAAAACGTGAAATGTGTATGAAATACTATTAAAATGATTGTCAGCAGTCTCTTTCAGCAATCTATTTGGGTTTCAGTAGTCAGTGAACATTCAGTTTCAGAATGTTGTGCTTTTTAGTTGTGTAAGCACATTTTAAGCATGCATCTAGTAGATCTTCAACATAATATACAGTAACATTTCACTAGAAATTCGCACGAAGACATGTCAGCTCAAGTTAAACTAATAATGTGCTAAAACATAACAATGATAAAGTTATATTTGATATTCTTTTCTCAGTATAGTAGTTCTGTTTAAAAAAATAAATCTATTTGTCCCCAGCAGTTTATATAATATCGGTTTGCTAAAGTTATAAATTCATCAGCATCAGGTAAAAATGTCTTCTGTTTAAATTGAAAAGTGAAGACAATATAAACTCACCCAAAATGAAGACTTTACACTTTTGTTATACAAATATTTAACACAATATTAAATCAATGTATTTCACTCTGACTCTATAAAATAAGACAAATACCAAAGGCGGTAATAGGCCTAAAAGTTAAAGTCATTTATCATGCATAAAAGGGAGATAACTAATATACTGAAAACAGACAGTTTATCAAAAACAAAATTGGTTGTCAAGACAAAATATTCTTTTTACTCTCAGTTGAGAGAAACTAATGTCAAGACTAGAAAACTCAACAATGTTTTATCAGAACACAATTCAAAAGCGGGAGTCGAAACTCCAAAGATTCAAATACTGAAATTACCTCCCTTTAAATTGAATATATGACCTTATATCTGAAAAATCTTGTGATGATTTTTAATTTTGTTTTGATAAACTCACTCCCCAAATGATAAAGTTTAACATTCCTACAAATGATTGAATTTCACCTCCTGTATTGTGAGATATTGGTGTTTCTTTCTCATGCGTAGAAAATCCGATTATAAACCTGTAAAGTTTTGATGTTGGGTCAGTGTAGATTTAATTCAAATTGAATGTATTAAACATATGTTTCATTAATAACCAACAGATATTAAACTTATGATAGAACAAATGTTTATATACTACTGAAAATGTAACTTTTAAGGGTGCACACACTTCAGAAAGACGAAATAATTTTTGAATCATCACGAGAGGTAACATGATTATAACGATGGGGTTTTCAAGAAGTTTGATACTTCTGCACTTCTGTGGAAAGTATAGCAGGTAAGTATACGGAGTTATCGACAGGTTTTGCTAATTAAAGTGTACAAGCGTGTAAACACAACATAGTCGTATCAAACGTCAGCAATCTGTTTGGGCTAAGGCAGTCAGTTAACTTTCAGTTTTAGCATGTTGTGCTATTACATTTAAACTGTTTAAGCAAAGTTTAAGGATGTATATAGTACATCTTAAATGAAATATACCGTAACATTTCACAAGCATTTTACCCAAAGACATGTCAGCTCAAGTTAAACTGATGATGTGCCTAAACATAATATGTTAAAGATATATTTGACATTCCTTTATATTCAAAAGTGCTTACTTGTTCACATTTCAGTGAGAAAGAACTGAGCAGGAAACGGCATTCGCAAACTTCGCCTTCATTACGTCACAAGAAACACACTTACCAACACATACATACACCAACATAAAGGTTAAACAAGAGGGCCAACATGGCCCTATATCGCTCACCTTGGTACAAGTCCACTTGCCTGGTGGAAGATCACTAGATAATGTTATATACCAAATAAGTTTTCCTATATACGCCTTTGTAAAACAAATGATCTCCCCCCCGGGCAAGGTCAATTTTGACCCCAGGGGCATAATTTGAACAAACTTTGAAGAGGTCTACTAGGCAATGCTACATGCCAAATATCTAAGCTCTAGGCCTTGTGGTTTCAGAGAAAAAGATTTTTAAAGTTTTCCCAAAATAAGCCTATGTAAAACTAAGTGACCCCCGGTGCGGGGTCAATTTTGACCCATGGGTCATAATTTGAAAAATCTTGGTAGAGGTCCACTAGCCAATGCTACATGCCAAATATCTAAGCTCTAGGCCTTGTGGTTTCAAAGAAGAAGATTTTTACTATATAAGCCTATGTAAAACTAAGTGACCCCCGGTGCGGGGTCAATTTTGATCCGAGGGTCATAATTTGAACAATCTTCGAAGAGGTTCACTAGCCAATGCTACATGCCAAATATCTAAGCTCTAGGCCTTGTGGTTTCAGAGAAGAAGATTTTTAAAGTTTTTCCTACATAAGCCTATGTAAAACTAAGTGACCCCCTGTGCGGGGTCAATTTTGATCCGGGGCTCATAATTTGAACAATCTTGGTAGAGGTCCACTAGACAATGCTACATGCCAAATATCTAAGCTCTAGGCATTGTGGTTTCAGAGAAGAAGATTTTTAAACTTTTTCCTATTTGTTGCCATAGCAACCAGAGTTCTGCATGGAATGGAATTCTTTGAACAACTTTGATAGAGCTTCATGCAAGGAACATCCCTGCAAAGTCTCATCAACATTGGCCCAGTGGTTTCAGAGGAGATGTCGTTTGAAGGAAATGGTGGACGGACGGACGGATGTACGACGTACGACGGACAGAATGCGATCCTAATAGCTCACTCTGGCACTTTGTGCCAGGTGAGCTAAAAAGGGATTTTTATATGTTTGGTGTAAGTTCATTTCATCGTTTGAACATCAGATTTTGTCTTTTAAGTGTAACAATTAATGCTCGACCAAAAAAAAGGATAAAAATAATCCGATATACACCCCGATGAAAACACGTTCCATTTCTTTCTTGTGGCTTCATTTAAAATGATGTTAAATTGCGGATTATTTTAACTTGCAAGGATTTCTGATTTCGACGACCGGTCAGCAATTTATTAATTTTTTCAAATAGTTCATTGGAATGGGTCAAGGGTTTGTTGGTTCATATAAAGAAGTATCACTGTTACAAGATTGACATAACAATTGACAAGTATATTCTTAAAACTTATTTTACTCAGGAACTATGTCATACGATCATTTGTTTCAGGTGCCTTTAGGCCGGCAAGGTGAAAACATATTTCTGGTAAACTTTAAAGTGTGTGTAGTAGGTAAAAATATTAAATGTGTCTTAAGCTCTAGGCTTTGTGGTTTCAGATATTTTCCCTTTTTGTTGCCATGGCAACCAGCCTTCTGCATGGAATACATTTCTTTGAAGAATTTTTGTAGAGGACGTTATTCCTGTTATTCAAAATTGGGGAAGTAATTTAGCAGAAGTTGTCTGAAGCAATGTTGACGGATTGACGCACTATGACGGACAACTGCTGGCCAAAATAGCTCACCCTTAGCACTTCTTGCACAGGTGAGCTAAAAATAGTGGGAGTGAAGAAGGTGGTACCATTTACACTGGTAAGGTTTTGTAAAAATCTTTCAAGGGTCTGTGTATGTGACGTACTGACAACTTGGAAAGACAGCAATACTTAAAACCAGAAGTTACACCATGTGGGGGGCAACATATGGTAATAGTTTGTAACATTTATAGTTCGTACATTTAGTATGAATGAAACAACTATCAAAGTACATACAATACATAGATTTTGTTGCACAATATTACATAAAATGCCACAGCACTAAAGTGCAACAGTTCATTTACAAATTGCTCATTCTATTTTGTTTTGAAAAAGCATGTCTCCCCTCCCCTGACCCCCAATCTGCCCAACCCCTAAGACTGCAATGTAGGAAAGGGTTCAGGACACAAAGTGCAGACAAGGTTTCTGTGACCATGACCTTTGACACAGTGACCTTTAATTGTTACATGCAGAAGACTTCATACTGATGCATCCTGTCAATTTATCAAGATCCAGCAAGGGGTATAGGAAATGAAACATGGACAGTATTTTCCTATTTCCTGTGACCGTGACCTTTGGCATAGTGACCCAAAATTATAATATGTAAAATTACACTTAATACTGCTTCCTGCCAAGTGATATCAAATTCTGGCATGGAGTAAGGAGAACAATTACGGACAAGGTAAAGGTGATGAACAGAAAGACAGATAGCAAAGGGAAAACAATATTTCTATTTCTCCAGTCTAAGGAGTTGGGGGACAGGAATATTTGTAACTTTAATAAAGACAAAATATTGTAAATGTTTAAAAGATCACATGTTTTTCCTGCACGTGTCATGAATATAACCAAACATCCAGGAATGACATAAAGGTTCACATGATGTGATTTACTGAGTATTATTTCATGGTTTGGTTTCCACCTAAGTATACAGAAAAAGATGTCGGTAGTTGGCATTCTTGTTAACGGAACATTTTCTTTTTAGTTTTGGTTTTCCATCAGCAATAACACCTCTAGCTACAACATTGATGATATGACAAATAAGTTGAACACTGTAACATTTTCTACTCCACCTGGCATCATCATATATCTAACACTTTGAGGCATATCTTCTGCAATCCTACAGCAGATCTCTTATCCGGTATATTCATTACAAATATATACAAGTCTATTTCACTCTTACAACATACACAAAATCATCAACAAAGCTCTCCTTTTCTAATCAAGTTATATGATTTGTCTCATAAACCAATTGAATTCAATAACTCAACATTCTTTCAAACTGCCGTAAGTGGATTCTGCCTGGTTGGTTGGGTAATGCTACACAACAACATGACAGTTTCATTTTCTACTTAGCTATGATGTCAGGACATGTTGTACAAACTCCATGAATGTTCTGTTGTCAAGCTGGTCCTCTGGTAACTTGTTCCCTAGTGACGTCTGTAAGACACAATTTATTTCTCTTTTCATTTATTTTACTATATTTATAACCTGACACTAGATACAAGTTCAACTAAATTGTCAGAAAAGTTACTTCTGTCTTTTACATTACGTCACCCTATTTAAAGTAATCTGGTTTGATCTGAAAGTTCTGCTTATGTCTGATTGGCAGTTAAACCAGTTCCCTAAACTACCACTCCGTCTAAACTCTAAGTTGACCCTTTGGCCCCTAAGGTATATAACCAATATGCCAAGCTTAATAAAAGAAGATAGAAGATGTAGATGAAAAAGTCGAGCTAAAAATGGTTGGCATGAATTAACAATGATTGCATGTGTTGTAGCTGGGTTTTATATAACACATATGTATGCATCAGAAACAGGCATATTTAGATATGTGTGAAATCATTAAAAAACAATTAAGCGCAAAATGACTGGAATAAAGTGGCATATAAATCCATCAAAATGTGATCTGACCTTTTTCAATATAGCACCTAGTGTTTCAACATCATTTCAATTATTTACAGGAGTGCAGTTTACCTAAGGGAAAGACCAGACCTAGATTCCTTCCTATGTAAGAAATACCAACTTTCTCACATATCGAGTAACATATAGTTTCATGACAGTAGATTATAGAATTAATCTAGCCCATACAAAAATGTGATATTTTAACTCCAAACTTTCTAGTCTAATTTCAAATACGCAAGCTTAAACTAGAATTTCAAAGAAATCACATGGATGTAAAAGCTGTACATTTTCTGTGAATTAAAATTTATGTCAAATGATCAGCATCTACTTTTACAACAATATTTAACATGAAAGTCTGTGAGAAACCTTCATAATGTTCTTAAATCTGCAAACTTTTATCTTTGAAATCCAAATACACACACAATGTTTAATCCATAATACTAAAACTAAACACTGAGGTTAAAAAGTACCATAACAGTAACAAGAGCTGTCAGTAGACAGCGCGCTCGACTATTCTCAGTGATTGACAATATAAAATAATATCCATCCTGGAACTTTAACGTAAATTCTAAGTCGAAAAAGGGGCATAATTCTGTCAAAAGGCTTGATGGAGTTATCTGTACAGGTTGGGGGCATGATGGTGAACAAGTGTGCAAAGTTTCAAAGCCAGATGACAATTGAATTGGAAAATATTTGAGGTGGTACGCAAACTTTAACGTAAATTCTAAGTCGAAAAAGGGGCATAATTCTGTCAAAATGCTTGATACAGTGACCTCCTCCTGTGTACAGGTTGGGGGCATGATGGTGAACAAGCGTGCGAAGTTTCAAAGCCAGATGTCAATGGACTTTGAAAATATTTGAGGTTGTACGCAAACTTTAACGTAAATTTTAAGTCGAAAAAGGGGCATAATTTTGTCAAAAGGCTTGATAGAGTTACCTCCTCCTGTGTACAGGTTGGGGGCATGATGGTGAACAAGCGTGCAAAGTTTCAAAGCCAGATGTCAATGGACTTTGAAAATATTTGAGGTGGTACGCAAACTTTAACGTAAACTCTAAGTAGACAAAGGTGCATAATTTTGTCAAAAGGCTTGATACAGTTACCTCCTCCTGTGTACAGGTTGGGGGCATGATGGTGAACAAGTGTGCAAAGTTTCAAAGCCATATGTCAATGGACTTTGAAAATATTTGAGGTGGTACGCAAACTTTAACGTAAACTCTAAGTAGAAAAAGGGGCATAATTTTGTCAAAATGCTTGATAGAGTTACCTCCTCCTGTGTACAGGTTGGGGGCATGATGGTGAACAAGTGTGCAAAGTTTCAAAGCCATATGTCAATGGACTTTGAAAATATTTGAGGTGGTACGCAAACTTTAACATAAGTGGTTACGCCGACGCTCGGGTGACTAGGATAGCTCTCCTTATTCTTCGAATAGTAAATAGTCGAGCTAAAAACTGTTTGTCAAGTGATACAAATCATCACTTACAGTTTATTACTCCAACACATGGGAAATATGTAGATTTTGCTCCTTTCATCTTCAATTGATATGATATTTGACACTTCAGATCTCGGACGGTTCCGGCAGTGAGTACAGATGAGAGTGGTACCAGCCCACTAGAGCCCTAAATGCTTCATTGTGCTCCGAATCTAAAATAGAGACAGTTTAAGAAACATGCTACATTAAAACTAATGATTTTATGTTTAAAGCCATTGTGAATTTATTGTAAATCATTTAATACTCGCAAGAACTCAATTTTCATGTTTTTTCTCAACAAGCACTCCTTCATCATTTTGCTTATTCAAAGTTCTCCGGAAATGATAGTTATTGTTACAACAGTGTGAACCAGCAGGATATCTTTTTCACCAATTCATGGTCTCGTGAATTGACCTGGAGATCAAATTTAGTGTACATTTTGTGTTGCGAATTGTGTTTGTTCATGTTTAATGCTTGTTTCAGGCAGAAAGTTTTCTTTAACATCCTTCTGAGGGGCAAGTTCTAGATTCCAATCTATGAGAAACTGTCAACTTTCTTTTAAAAGTAAAGTCAGGTCCTTAGTTGGGCTTGAACCTGACCCTTAATCAGTGAGGGGTTTAGTGATTACATTACAATGACCTTAACCACTTGACCTCATAGGTAAGTCACAATAATATACAGTTAAAGAGATACCCCTAACACTGGTGTCAAATTTAATAACTTCAAAAGCATAACTAATAATTCAATTTAATATATTTTATTTAAACTCGATTGCGAAACAAGTTTTTACAACTCAGATTAATTGCTCTCGAGACTCAATCCAGATGGAATCAATCTCGAAGAGAGAGGCATGTGAAATAATCTGTCTTGCCTAACTTCACACATTAAACAATTTTTTTAAAGTTACCCTTTATTAAAATGCTCATGTCAAAGGAACGTTCAATGGAGAACCAGATTTAATAGGGGACCTCCTTAATCCAGCATGATCAAGCAGTACAAAAGGATACTAGATGGGGCAGGTTTTACCGTCTGTTCAAGCATGTTTATTTCTGCTGCAATGTACTGTAGGTAACAGGCTTTCGGTTGTTATAAGGTTGATCCTGGCTTGAAAATAAAAATTCTACAGTAATTTCGTTACTAATACAAGATACCAACCTCTTCTTCAACAAGTGTAGCATTCTGGGAATCACTGAGTCGACAATGACATGGAAATGCCTGCTGTATACTTAAGTCTGAAAATTATAACATGAATATTGATCATCTTATGATATGTAGGAATGTCATGCTGCACAATATGGGAATTTCACATAGCACAATATGGCAGTGTCACATTGCACAATATGGGAATTTCACATAGCACAATATGGCAGTGTCACATTGCACAATATGGGAATTTCAAACTATACAATGTTGAAGTGCCACACAATACAATGTAGACGTGTCATACTGCACAATATAGGAATGTAATACAATGTAGAAGTGTCATACTGCACAATGTTGGAGTGCCACACAATACAATGTAGAAGTGTCATACTGCACAATGTAGGAATGTCACACAACAAAATGCAGGAGTGTCACATGTCAAAATACGAGAATGTCACACTGCGCAATATGGGAGACCCACAAAAACCACTATGAGAACTTATTCTTATGCTCTGAAGGTACATTTAAAGGGAGAGACAGCTATGAGGAAAATAACATTCTAACTTTATAATGTACATGTATGCGTCTCTGTGCAAAGTAAATGTATAAGCTAAATAATTAGTGTGATATCAGTTATTATAGGCTAAATTATAAGTGTGACATACATGTATAGTGTCAGTGTGATATCAATTCTTCTATTAACTTCCCTAGTTCCTTTACAATAAATGCGAGAGACTAAGACATACGCTGTGCACTCTGGTCCCACTTTCCGCCGAGATATCCGACAACCTCACTTGTTGTTAGATGGCAATGGAAGTCCTGCAAGACAACCAGATGATATCAAATGTATAACACTTCATATACATAATGCTAAGTACATGTAGTTCAAACCAAAGGAATATCAGTGAGAGAAACTCTGGTATCACTCATAGTGTCATACAAGTTTTAAGCAAGGGAATCTAAAAGTACCACTGATTGTTCAAAGAGTGCTTAGTGAATTTTACAGGTATTTTTTTTAACAGATCTGCATGTTACTGTTTGTTTCTGAGAATTTATTGCCATTGAAGATGATAGTCTATATAGAATGAATCAATTTTAGTTTGATTGGTTATTTAATAAAATTGTCATTAAATGAGTGATATTGGCTGTGTTATTTGTTCTCATACATTCATATTGAACCTTGACCTATGGGAGACAGTCTTCCAAAGTTGCCAAACTTCTCTCTGTTTTCAGCTTAGGGAAAATAGTTTTTAGAACAACAACTTCTCAGTAAAGTGGCGACAATTGGGTAAACTTCTCTGTGTCTCCAAAGTCTGGACTAAAACCCTGCAATGTATGCTTATACCAGTACATTGTATTTAGTAATTGTAGAAACTATGAATTTCCTAAATGTTGAGAACTTACCTTGAGGAGTAAAGAATTGGTTGACATGGAAACCGTGTATGGCTGTATCTTTCCTACACTTGTGAATGCCTCGCAGGAGACCAGTTGATTCAAATCTCTGCAATGTTAAACGGTTGAAATGAGACCCAAATGTGCATGAACCAACTTGTTTTACATTTAAAGCCATTGCAAAAGGATGAGAAAATATTTGTACGTAAATTTTGTGTCACCAGAATTTCTTAGTCAGCTATAATCCTCATTTCATATAAGAATGAATCATTCTTACAACATGCAGATCTATTACAGGGTTTTGTCTTAGTTACCTCCCTTAGTAGTAAATTATTTCATCTTTTAAATAAATAATACACGTTTATACTTGGAAATTTACTTGGTTTATATTTGGCATTTTATATAAGCTTTAATTCATCCTGTTCCATAACAAGTCAATGTATGTTTGTTGAATTATGATATTTGACAGCTTATAAATGGGTGCATAGAATAACCAAAAAAGAACCGAAAAACGGTTTATCTTTACCGAAAACAACTTTTTTTGCAAAAGATAATGTAGGATTTAAAACTTAAGTATTAAATGATTGAAGGTATTTGTATGTAATGAATATTTTTTCGTCTGCTTTGATAATTCCTGTGCTGCATCCATTACAAAATCTGGAGTGCTAAATTCAGAAAGTTTTTGGTCTGCAATGTTTTTTTTTTTTTTATCTTTTTACTTGATTTGTAATACAATATTTACAAATTTCTTCATTCAAACTGTAAGTTATACATACCTTTTAAAAAAATAAGTTGTTTTCGCTTTTCAAAAACTGTTTTTCGGTCTTTTTCGGTCATTCTATGCACTGCTTGTAAATTGTATGTGAATTAGCTCTTCTACTTCTTTGTCAGGAATTATTTAAATATATACTGCTTTTCAGTATTGAATGAGAACAAACCCCATTCTTTCCCATCCCGTGATAGTGTCAATTTGGGAATATATTTCTATACTTAAAATAAAACTATGTGCAAAATAATTTGATAAAAAAACTCTGTACAAAGGTAGAAACTTTATTTATCTTTTTGCTAAATGACCTCAGCCCAGAGCCCAAACCTCGGAAGTAATACCCATGTTATTGTGACCAACTTTCCGTTTGTCTGTACATAGGAATGTCTGTTAATGTTAAGGTTAATGGCTCAAAAGAATGGTTTGCATTCAAAGAATTACTGGCATTCCAAGTTTTGGTTCTTATGGATGAGCTTATAGGGCTGTCATGGCTTTCTTGTTATGTGTACTAAAACAGTCTCATGCATGCTAACCATTAGACATAACCCATTGGATGCTTTTTTAAGCAGCCGACTTGTTTTTAAAATGTAGATAAATATTTGCAGTCTAACCTTGATCTGCACTTATCACTTACAGAGTTATTTCCCTTAGTTGCTGGTAGAAATGAAACTAGGAATATGAATGTTTAACCAGGATTGTTCAAAATGATTTTCACTATATTTCCCTATATTTGATGGGACTAAAATTACAGATTCATATTTTCTAGTTCTAACTTTCGTTATATCAACTTTTCCGAGTACAGTCTAACCTGCATTAGCGGTCACATGCATATAAAGTGACCCTGTCTGTAATGGTCAGTCTAAGGTGCGAGGGCAGGAAATTACTCTAAATGTAACCTGTTTATAGCATGACCCTGTTTAATGCGGTCAGCGGCCACTTATTTTAGTCCAGAACTGATTATATAACGGCCAGTGACCGGTTTTTTATCAGAACATTAGAAAATACAGCGTGCAAGTATTACGGCAATTAGCCAGAAGCATTAAACAGCTGATTGAAACCCATTAAATGTGGAATTTGATGATTGAAAATGTGTGAATAATACATAAATTTCAAAGGATTACATCAATTAGGTGTGTTTGTTTGGTTTGCTTGATATTTTAGTGATAATCTTGAGCAATGATTGAGCGATGTCGTTTTTATGCATGAGATTTTTTTATGAATTTCCGTGATTTTGCGTAATTTAAGTTTGATCGAAAACTATTTAGGTTTATTGAAACATCATTAGGTATAAAAATCTATGACAAAGCAGTCTGTATGCAAGTTTTTTCCCAGTATGTCTTCACCTAAATGTAAAGTGCTTTCGTTAGAAGAACAAGTTCGTGTAATAAAAGCGTTTGAATGTGGGAATAGTTCTCACAAACTTAATAAGTGTATCAAGTGTAGTAAACTACCGTAACTAGATATAGTCTTATTTTATCAAATTTTTATCATATTCTTATCAACCTGGATATAGTGGTCACCTGTCTATAGTGGTCACTTTCGCCCATTCCCCTTGCTGACTGCTATAGGCAGGTTAGACTGTACATAATTATTAAATCGGTGCTAAATATCTTTCTTAAAATTATGATGGTCACTTTGACAGGTCATTTCTAAGTATTAAAGAAAATGTACATTTAAAGTAAGAACAACTTTTTAAACGAACTTTTTTTATAAGTCAATCACATTAATGCAAGACTTATGCATATTTATAAAATGACCAAAAGAATTCATCAAAATCTTGACCAAACTAGTTTGCAGAAAGACTGGAAAATAATGATGAAAAATTTACATACACAATTTTAGCTTTGTCAGGAAGTGCGCTGTGTTTCACTGGTGTTCTGTCATTTCTGTTGATTTCTATACTTTCTGTTTGTTTCTCTACTTTGACTTCTGTTGATTTCTTTTGTGGAGTTGCTTTCAATGACAGATTCAAAGCTGAAACCAGATTTTTATGTATATTAGAGTTTTATCGTCGATACTGGATAATCCATTGGACTAACGCCCTAAGAAGAGTTTTATATATTTTAGGTTTCGGGGGATAGTGCAAGATACAGGATGCGTCCCGTTCCAGAGACTACATCTGGTTCTTTTACATGCACGGTGTGCAGCATCGATACATCAGACCTGTTTTCAGGTCTCATCCAAAAGACCATTAGTTATGTTAGTGGAAGGAGCGAAGAATCAAACCTGGGATCCCTGGATTACAAGTCAAACACGTTACCACTGGACTACTGATCCGCTCCTATTGTTTATGTAGTAGGTATACATGTTACAGTTGATATAGACTTTGCAGCTGCTGGATATGCTGTACAGTGCTAGTTGTTCCAGTTTGTACTGTGAACATCTATACAGGGGCATGCTTTGAACAAACTTCATAGAGGACTACCAAACAAGACTACATACCAAATATCTAAGCTCCAGACCGTACAGTTTCTAACAAATTTTACTATATATTTCTATGTAGAACATATGACCCCTCGTGAGGAGTCAATTTTGACCCCCAGTGCATCATTTGAACAATCTTGATACAGCTCTATCAAACGATCCTACATGCTAAATTTCTAATCTCTTTACCTTATAGTTTCTGACAATTAGATTTTTTAAGTTTTACAATGTATTTCTATGAAAAACATAATAAATTACAACCCCCACCACCCCCACCCCCATCATCATGTTCCTAAGAATTGAGTAGTAGTGGTGGTGCTGCTTTGAGAGCATTTTGTGCCTTGGCTTTTAAGCCTATTTCAATACTGTAAATTTTGTGGGACTTACTCACAAATTTAAAATATACAAAAGGAGAATTCTCTAATAGCAAATCTATGTGAAATGAATCTTTTGTAAGATTTTTAAATTAGGGAAGTGGGCAACTTATGGAAATAGCAAAAAATAAATCATCGTGAACATCACCAAGGCCTTGGGAAGGACCAGTACTAGATCCCATCCTCACATGAAACTGCCAACTTTCTCACCTTAGGTCAGGTTGGTAGTGAGGCTGAAACCACTGATCTTCAATTAAAGAAAGGATTAGACAGTCTCCACTCAACCATGCAGGTGGGACCTGCGAGAGCATTACATAATCGTAAAAGCAATGTAGGTTACCTTCTTCCTGTTCCCCCAAAAAACACAAGTTTGTTGGTTCTGAGCTGTGAATATAATAGAAGTTTTGTCAAATAATACATCTCTCATACATCTTCAACAAAACTAACAGAAAAATTGGTACATTTGAGGTACAAGCCAGTCACTTTGGAGGTTGCATGTTCAAAACCCACTCAGGCATTAACCTAACTTACTACCTCAAAACATACCAGACTTGATAGTGACTGAAAACATGGCTTTGCTTGAAATAAAGCAACATAAGTAAGAAATAATAAATTTGTCTCTGTATGCTATCGTTTATTAATATACAGCAAAGAGTTCAGATGTGCAGTAATTAAATCACGAGTGCATTTTTTGCATCCTAACAACTGCCCAGTTTTGATGTGATATGTGGCTTGTTGCATAAGACAGGGTTTACTACAATAAGAAAACACATTATGCACAGACATCCTATGGCGCAAGTTATTGCCACAGGGTATCTTATTATTCTTACATGCTGGTAGGGGGTGGATCCATTGGTTTAGGTTTTGTGGTAAGATCTAGCACACCACTATCTTCATCAATACTGCTGGTCTTCACACCTGCAACAGAGAAACCATTAATAAATAGTGAATGTATTATGACAGTGATAAAGAATCTTCACCAGCTGTTGGAAAGGCCTGGGTTTTACAGTCAACTAGATTTGTTGGAATTATTGTTCCAAGTATTGAAACTCCTAAAATATAAGTTGCAGCAATTATTTTGGTTGGCAGGGGCTTACAAAGATGAAAAAGTACCATACCAGTTAAGTGTTCACTGCATTCCGCTCCATTCTATTCTTGAAGTTTGGTGGCAAAACAGGCCAAATCTCAAGTCTATACTAATTTATATATCCTTGACTGTAAAACCTATTCTTACATCTTTGATTAATCTGACTCATTCCAGATGGAACCAACCTTGAAGCAACAGAGGCATTGTGGAATTAATGCATTCTGCCTAAGGACTGTAAACATCATGACAGTGGTGGGGATCAAACTCTGGAGCCTACATTCCTGAGACCGACACTTTAACACTGCAGTATGGCTAAGCTGTCATTATTGAATCATTTGAAACAAAATCTACGTATTCAATGAACCAATCATGAGAAAGCCTATTTTACTGGTCAATTGCCAATCACAGAATAAGAATAAATTTTACTTGTAACATCTGTCAGGTCTTTCACAGTAGCTTGTAAATCAGTTCCATACGAACTACAAGGGGTCATTCCAAAAGTTCCAAGGGTTGACTCAGAATTAATTGAGCTAGTATCATCAACTGCAATTTGCTTCTGGTAGAGATCTGTTGCCTCGCTAGAGATGCTACTTGCTGGAGACTGAAAGAAAACCAAACCCTGTTATTAACCAAACAAGAGGACCATGCTGGTCCAATATCACTAATCTGAATTCCAATGCAGTACCTGGATCCTATGGGGAAGTCACATTTTGAGATACAGATTTAATTTCAAAGCACAATATTAGTACCTGTGTTGGTGGTCACCTACACAGTAAGCAGCTACCCTCCATAAACAGCAGATACTGATGTACAATGTACCCATTGATCTTTTTATTATAGAGACACCTGTAGACAGCTATTTACTTGAAATGGTAACTTTCCATACATCACTCGGCTGGCTGTTTTATATAGGTTTTTCTGCATATGCTCAGGTGAGCTAAAAACTTCCTCCTTTAGTTTCAGGTCTAGCTTTACCTTTCTAAGGCTCTCTTTATCATTTTGAAAGTGAATCCTTAAATTAATCTCCAACGAATCAAACCCTTTGAAGTCCACTTTGTTCTAGTACCAGTGACCCCAGAATATTGTTATATTTGTAGGCGACAACAATTTTAGTTACCTATGTATGTTTATAATCATTTTAACGAGAAGAAAGCCATCATTGTGACACGCAACCATTATTTTCGAGGCTAAAATGTTGTCAATAGACAGATAAGCAATAAAAACCAATCACTAGATCTCTTACTGATCGAGGGTCATAATTTTGAGCCCCACTAACAATCTCGTCACAATTATGTAATAAAGTGACCAGTTTCTAACAGAGGATTGGAGTCTAGTACAGTCAAACTTGTATTAAGACACCGCCCAAGGGAAAGGCCAAACCCGGTCGCTTAATAAAATGGTCTCTTAATACAAAGCATCACCAGAGACGGCAACCGTTTCCCATAAAGTCGTACTTATGTCAAGTAGTTATTTTCCAAAAATAGCAAAATAGTTTGTACTTGAAAGTAACGAAAGTCGATAAATACCCGACAATTAACACATGCGGACATAAAGATGGACGATAATCCTTACGAGATTTGACAACTCCGTGCCTAATTGGGACTTTAAATGCAACTTTAAAGCAGTCAGTTTCCATAGAAATGATCTGTTTGCACATAAATGGTCGCCTAATACGAACAAAAGAACGATTATTGGTTGCTTATTACTGGTCGTTGGTCGCGTTAGACAAAAGTCGCTTAATGCAATAGCAAAACAGTGTAAAAACGCTCGGGGGATTCAAAAGCGGTAGCTTAAGACAAAGATCGCTTAATACACGTGGTCGCATGGGCAAGTTCGACTGTACTGGTCTTTCCAGGGTAACTGTCTGCTTGTAAATAACTGTAACTGTACCATTGGAAACCAGCGTTAAACACTAAAGATTTTGGTCAGACTGCGTGAATATGAAATGTTTTTGGTGCGGAGGGCAAACTTTATTTTTTTAATAAACTAGTACCTAATAAATTTGAAGGGTATTCATATTTCAATTACTAAAGAAAACACAAACTTACCTGTGAGCCTGGAATGTGAGGTTTTCTTGGTTTCTGTTGTCGGAACCAGCTTGTTTTCCAGGAGTCCAGCTTTCTGCCCTTGTACTTCACCTAGTGAAAGATCTTAGTTCACTGAATGTTAAATATTACAGTTACATTCTGTGTTAGTAGTCACTTAAATTATATAGCCATCTGTCTTATGCATCCCATACTGGCCATTTTATTAAATATACCTGTATTAAAGGGGAGCGGTGGTGTAGAGGTTAAGGTGTCTGCCACTTATCCAGGAGCCTGGAGGTTGTGGGTTCGAGCCCTAATGGGGGTCATGACCGTACCTCCTATGTTACCTGTACTGGTTTTTCCAGGAAGCGGACTTGAGAGTGACTCGATAAACTTCAAGCTTTGTTCACAATCTCGCTAAAATTATTAGTATTAGGGGCATTCCCTACACTGAGCTGATTATTTTTGCAAAGGGTAAAAAATAAGTTAAATGTATGTATAATTACATGTACAATTTGCTAATTTTTGCTGGAATAAAGGTAAAGTAAAGTGTTTGTTTATTATAGTGTCACCCCTATTTAAAGGGCCAGCCATTTCTGACTTATGAGACACCTTCTTTTTGAGCACATGTACCTCCCGAATCCTATCCTTTTTAATGCCAGGCACCAGGCAGGTAGGCATACGGTAACCATTATTCGCGGCTCACCAACCTGCCATATCAGAACGGACCCCAGCTGGGATTCGAACCTTCGACCTCCCGCTCCCAAGGCATACTTTTAAAGTTTGATTACAATCCTACAATCTTTTGAATAAAAGTGTTTCAACGTTATTTCTCAAATTGCTCCAAGTTTTAGGGTATGCCTCTAATGACGTTTGCTTCAGTTTCCTGTGTGTATATATTATATAGGGTCAAAGTTTTCCCCTTTCATAGAATTTCTTCAAACTTAAAGTTTGAACATTTTGATTGACAATAAAGTTTAAAGCAGAAATCTGAAGTAAAAATCATAGGTGTAAAGTCTAATCATTGTCTTCATTTTACCTTGTCTAATTCTGTGAACACCCCTATCAATAATCAATGATTTCAGCTTTTAAATATCCTAGGTTACAGGCAAATATTAAGCAAATGTTGAATATTTACCGAGGCCCAGCCGCAACCGGACTTCTTGGCCGGATTCACCAATTTTTTACAGAAGATTGCCCAAGAACTTGGTGAGCTAAATATTTGATCTGTCTCGTTAGATTTGATTTTTCCATTTGACAATAAATCTGCTGTGAACTTTTGGCCCTGGAGAATAAAAGAAAATGTACATGTATGTGTATTTACTTATTTTACTAAGTCTATAACATAATATTAAAGGTCAAATCACTGATTTTGTATGTATGTATGTATATTAGGGTTTTATCGTTGGTACCGGTTTCCCATTTGACCAACGCCTCCAGATGAGATTAGTAATTTTAGGTTTCGGAGGATAGTGCAAGATACAGAAAGCGTCCCAATTCCAGAGACAACCCTGGTTCTTTATCATGCCAGGTGTATAGCACCCATACATGGGACCTCGGTTTAAGTCTCATCCGAAAGACCGAACCAACAACCCCGAGATTACAAGTCTCGTGCTCTACCTATTGAGCTAACCGGGCTGACTGATTTTCATTAAGACACACTAATTTAAAGGTACAGGCTTCAACACTGCAGAACTGGACAAAGATCCATTGTTTCAGTACATTAATTCAGGTCAGTAGGTCAAGGTCACTGAGTTTCCTAACATTTTCAACTGTCATTTTCATTCTATCTTCTCTTTCCTTGATTTTTCTTCACACAAACAGGTAGTACATGTTTAGCTGAAAAATTGTTACCTTAACAAAGTTATGGCAGAGGTTCCCACCCTTTATTTTGGGTTGAACTCATTCAAGGTTAGCTGACCTAGAGATTCCTTATAACCGAGATGATTTTTTCTTTCAAGGGAATGATTATCGTTATATTATAGCCCGTATGTGAGGCTATAATGTATTTAGAAAAAAAGAAATTTAACTATATTTTACCCAAGTTTTTGATATAATATCCTAGTAAAATTATAAATATGAATCAGATCGAGTAGAAATAAGTATTGATACCCATACTATGGCTTCCCATAAATTGCAAAACACTATTTTGAGTATTTTCGTCATCTTTACTTCAGTTGTAACTATACAATGTCATGTACTGTACTTAAAATTTTAAACATTTACAATCCAGGTACTCAAGGGACAAAACTCCTTCCCCAGGTTTGATTATTCCATCTGCCATCAGCATCTGCAGAGTTACTCCCCTTCCTGTAATGGCATGCCTAGCACGTTTCTCAGGAGTGGACTGTTCCACTCCCAGCTCATCAAGATAGTCATCTTCCTCAATGTCATCAACTATCTCCATTTCATCCAGAGGGATATCTTCATTCATCTTGAAACCTTCACTGTTTAATCACTGAAAATATGTCAGTTTAACAAAATTAATATATTTATGATAACATTATAACATAGAAACAAAATGCAAAAGTTTTAATTTACCAAGGCCCCCCCCCCCCCAAAAAAAAGTTCCGTTTCCTGTCCCAAAAAAAGAGGGGTAGGTAGGTAGGAAAATCGTTTTTTTTTTTTTTTGGTTAGCGAAGGTTGTCTATCTTTATAAGCCCCTATTTTTTCAAGGAGGGATATGCAACTAAAATTTTACTTACTTTCATATTAGAGTATATTGTGCAATGATAACCCGGAAAGGGAACTTTTTTTTTTCCGGCCCAATCACAGGAACCTTAGACAAATATTTGATATTTAATCCTCTTCCTGTAACAGTGTCTAAAGCTTGTTTTAATTCAATACACCACCACAGTGACCGTAACAAAGTCACATACTTGAAGTCATCATGTATACAGTCTTCCTGAAAAGTTTTTGAACAATGCCTGACATTTGGTCAGACAAAAACAAAACTTTGCTTGACCAGCTAAAATGTTTGCCTGACTGAACAACAGAAACTATTGTGTAAAAAGCCAGAAACATACGCTCAGGACAGCAGCAAGACAGGCTAAAAGTTTGCTTAACATGCCAGACAGACAGGCGCTTTTCAGTAAGAATATGTGTATCTGTCATTATGAACAATATCATAACAATCTTTGTTTACCTAATCTTTGACTAAAAGTTTCTTTGTGGGTGTCTGTGGGTACATATAGTTAAATATGATTATGCTTCCCGCATTAAATGTCTATACTTGTATAATTTCAATTACGATTTCCGCTGTAAGCCTATAATTATTATACCACATGTATTAGCGGGACACCATGGAGGACCAACGAATGAACACCGCCTCAAGGGTAATTTTTTGTTGAACCCACTGAAGGTGAATGTGATGTCAGTTGTTCATACGCAGATTACACAATGGCTGTATGGCAAACAACTCTCAGGGTGTCTGGTAAACCTGAGAACCCGAGTTTTGACCCGTGAAAATCTCAAAATACCCATATTTGACCCACAGTAAAGATGTCATGTGCGTCAACTTTGACCCGCGGGAATTTCACATGTGCATCACAAGTCTCGGCAATAATGCCGTGTCAATTAAAAATTGACTGCATCTGAGTGGATGGATCGGCGTTTTTTGATGCACCAAGTGTCTTCGTTCCCGCAAGGGGTTTGACATCAAAGGAAGATATTAGATAGATAGCTATCAGTCTTGGTGTTAGTCAAAAATCAATTGTCTTCTGTTAGTTAATATACGAGAGGAGGCGGAGCTATTGTGTCACTTCCTGTCAACCAGCAAGTGGCCATCTCGTTCTTTATCACAGGTGTTAATTGATAAACAATCATAAAGCTGAAAATAATAGACCTTGGCAAATTTCTATGAAGGTGTTTGTAAAATTGATTAATGAGCGGCCGAATCTGACACGACTCTATGTATTGTTATTTACAAATTACGCTGTGGGCCATCAAAAGATAATTCATTTTTACCTGTTTTTTTTTATTATCAGATATCATCACTGAACTTAGCATATTTCTTTCATGTTTCAAAACACATTAAACCTGTTTTTGTTGGCAAAACATATTAAACCTCAAGTGTGTGAATTGTTGTAAGTTTATATTAATTGTAAGCATTGCTTTTTGGGGTAATAATAATTTGAAAAAAAGTGTGACCGCGGGCAGCCGGCCGGGCTTGCGCTTCTAGGGGGAACTCGCTTAGCAGTGAGCTATGGTTAAAGCCCAACTCGCACAACCCACAGTGTACTGGTCACGGAGTGAGGTCCCTTTATTTTCTAAGTTAGCATACAACAACACATCAGCATAGGCTAGCACCAGAATATATTTAAGTTATTTCAAGTTTCCATATTTCTTAGATGTTAACTATTCGAAAGCTTTGATATGACTGTTTTCAAAAAGTTACTAAATTTCCCAGTTTCAGAATAAAGAGAATTACTACAAAAACAACATATGACAGAAATGACTTGAGAATTTGACAGACAAACTGTTTATACTAGACAATCAGAATGGCTTGGACTTTAGAATTTTAAGAGGAAATATCTATCTTAGATAATCATATTAATCAAGCCATACAATAAGGTGATACAACATTTCCATTAGCAGGTTTTAAGACTATGTGTCGAATGACTTGAGAAATCCTTTTGACAACTAAAAGTAACAGAAATCAAAATGTATAATTTAAACTGAATTTTGACTTAACCTTTAAATTATTTATCAACAAAATACAATTATGAAATTTACTAAAAAATTCTTATTATGTAATATAAAGAATTTGATGAAGGTAATACTCTGTCACATAAGCATTTTCAGAGGAGTTTTAAAAGTTTGTCTGCTTTTAAATTGTCTAAGGCCCTGTAAAGGGTTTGACAGTACAGGAATTTTCCAATGCCAAGGGGGGAAATTGCCATTTAGATTTGGCACACTTTGTGGTTATCTCCTACACATGTAAGCAATACCTCACATGTTGACATGTAAACAAATTAGGAAGTGGCTGCTTGTCAGGTAACCGGATGGCTAATTTTTTCTAGTATAGTATTAGACGACTAGCCTAGCATACTATTATAGGCTGCTCGTCCGGTTACCGGACGACTAGAAAAGATTCTAGCCGTCCGGTTACCGGACGAGCAGCCACTTTCAACAAATTAAGTGATAGAGGTTAAATGTAGAATTTCTTTGTGAGTACTTATCTCTAGAAACTGAAATTTCGTTTGATGCTTGTTTGGATGACAGCGTTTGAAACTATATAAGGTTCTTCCATTCTGAAGAGTTATGTGAAAGCTATGATAACGGGTAGTCCGATATTGGTACGATTGGAATAGTGGTCTCATATCAGTACATGTACAAATAATCTCAACCTGTAATCGCCTTGCTTTGGGTTACAATGAATACCGGAATCGACTTCACTACCGGAATCGGTTTTCGATTACCGGAATCTACTTAATACAGGCGTTGTATCTACTTAATTGTATTAAATACACATAAATATGATAGAATTTATGATATTTGACTCGTATGCAAAGTTTTAGAAAATAATATTAAGCCAAAAATGAATTTGGGAGTTTTTTTGTTTATAGTTTGAACATTATGTTACATTCGGTGTTCATAACATCTGCGAACCTGTGAGAATCACAATTATACCTCAAAGATATATCATCTATTTCGTATGTTTGATCTGCCTGGTCATTTGGCAGGTCAACTCTATGTGTATAAAGAAGTTTTGCCTCTGATTTGGTTTGGTTTGTCAAAGCATTCTACGGTTCGAGAGCAAGGCAGTATATGTAGTCTGAAATTACACCAGTGGTCGCGTGTAAATATTTTTACATTGATATGAAAATAAATGTTCCGTTATCTGACAAAAGGTGCCTTATAATCCAACCGTTCTGAATGAATTTAAAAGCTGTGCAAGTTACTATAATATTAGCCTTTCAGTTCAAAGTCCCAGAAACACAATTACAAGTAGCTCTTATTTTACCAAGTCAAATCTCTTACAGGCGAAAATGTTCGCACAGCATATAACACTCAACTATTCCCATTACTTTTCAATCTAACAAAATACCCTACAATGCATAACAGTCACTTACATACACAGAACCTTCTTCATTCATTTTAAAATGAAACTAGAGTTCAGGCCCCGATTATACGGAAATGATTATGTAATTACTCAGCAACATTCTCAACTTATTTCAACACTTCATAACTCCTTACATTTTTATTCCTTTATAGAATTCAAGTTTGTCAGAATTGTATTTACCCATTTATTTCAATTATATACACTTGTCAGTACTTGTGCTGGAAATGTTGTTTTATAGCAAGTATTTTATTTAAGTAAATT
Source organism: Saxidomus purpurata (assembly GCA_022818135.1). Lineage (NCBI taxonomy): Eukaryota > Metazoa > Mollusca > Bivalvia > Venerida > Veneridae > Saxidomus > Saxidomus purpurata. The sequence continues at coordinate 32,600,291 of JAFMSR010000009.1, read as the reverse complement.
TTTTTAATTTTTGAGTTGTACTCAAATGGATGTTTCGCTATCTGAATTGCATTTAGTATTATACATATTTTTATTCTTTCAGCATGTTAATTTCATTAAGACATAGACTTTCGTTAATAACAAATAATATCCTTAATTCTAGTAACAAATAGACTTTCAAATAACGTACTAAGCTGAGCAATTACTTAAGTATTTTCGTGAAATCGGGGCCAGTACTTTTTTGATAAATAAATGAAGGCGTAATTACACATTACGATCAAAGGACTTTATTTCAAATTGCTTTTAAAAGTCATTCAATAAAATGTGTTTAGCCAAATTAAAAAAATATATATAAAAATCAGACTTTTTTTTTCACCAATAATTAAAAATCTCACATCTCACATATATGTTAATCAAAAGATGGCACGTGCAAATAATAAAACTGGTTCAGCGGTTACTGAAAAAACATTAATCGGCAATTATATTTGTTTGTATTTTGATATTTATAATAGTCTCTTTCATACATAAGTCTGAGTGATAACAATTTCTGTCCCATTTCCACAGGTGTAAAATTGCAGCCTTTAATTGGGTGTTGATTAAAAGAGTGCAGGTGAATAGTATGAGACTTTGGTTGTGCAATGCTGGGGCTTCAAATTAAATATTTTGAGGGATATGGCAAATGGATGAAACAAATAACGCAATTCTTTGATAAATATCTAGATTTTATTCATATATCAGATAATAAGTAAAACATTTCAATGAATTAACATTTCACACAAACATCACACAAATTAAATAGCTCAAGCATAACTTAGAAAACAAATAATCGTACAATTTTTAATTACAGTCAAAATGCTGTATTAGCTTATGGCCTGTAAAGTATTATCATTTCAGAATCATTTCTTCAAAAAGGTAACGTTCAAAATAGTTATACTCCATCAACTACATGTATATCTTTGAGGTATAATTGTGATTCTCACAGGTTCGCAGATGTTATTAACACCGACTGTAACATAATGAACTATAAGCAAAAAAACCTCCCAAAGTCATTTTTTGGCTTAATATTATTTTCTTAAACTTTGCATACGAGTCAAATATCATATATTCTATCATATTTATATGTATTTAATACAATCAAGTATATAGAACGCTTGTACTAAGTAGATTCCGGTAATCGAAAACCGATTCCGGTAGATTCCGGTAGTGAAGTCGATTCCGGTATTCATTGTAACCGCCTTGCTTTCAGAACATAAGCAACTGCATATCCGAAATTACAGTCGGTTTACTTACCGGTAACTTCATGCAAGTGCACCAATGATATTTATAGTTTACAAGATGCAAACTATCTGACAAAAAGTTCTAAATATCGAGTTTGACAGTACAAAAGAATATCAAACGTCAAAACATCGTAAATTAAAAGAAAAAGCAAAAAGTCTTTGTTTGTTGTTGTTGTTGTTGTTGTTTGAGTGGTCTGTGTCATCAGACGCTATAAATGGTTGGGGGTAAAAGCTTTACCAGATCCGGGTCGTACCGACTATACCTCGAACGAGGATGGTGGACCTAATAAGCACAATTACAAAACTTTACCAGATCAGTCAAGACCACCCACAGGTATACATACATGAGACATTACACCCCCATACCCGTATATATAGTTATATACCGTCTGTTTATATGATATATACGGGGTGTACTTTCTGAATCTGTTAATATGTGTTGTATTTTGTATTCTCTATGCTTGTTGAAAAACTACTCATCTTTATGGTGGAAAAATAAAATCAATCAGTATCTTATCTGTTATCTTTATTGATTTTTAATTCCAGCAAATATTTGTGCATAATAATAATAATAATAATAATAATAATAATAATAATAATAATAATAATAATAATTATAATAATAATAATGTATTACTACACCACATCTCGATTAAATTTCAACTGATGTGAACTGATATCTTTATTGCAAGTTTGCAGATTTTTAATTTGATTTGAAGTGAATTTTAAAAAGGTCCGTCCATGAGAGCAAATTTATTAGCTTTTTCTTCGTGGATGAGACCCTCAAGTTTGAGGAAAAAACTAGTCTGATCTTATAGTTGTAATACATTGAGCTTGTTAAGCCGGAAAGCAGTGTTTGACTCCCAAGTCGCTGATTTTTGCCACTTAGTGGAGTTATTTGCGATTCGCCGATCAGATTAAATTTTTAAAAATGTTTTGAAACTATTTATGAGGCTTTGTACCGTGCAATCCAGTATTCACGAAGTTTTAAAAGTAACATAAAAATATAACAAGTTACAGACATATACACTCTGAGGTGTGAACAAGTGTGACAATCCTTAATTCGTGATCTGCCCATTGTTTCTCATCAGCAAACAATTTGTTATAAACTACAAGGTATTCATCTCTCCATAAAAGTGATAGAGAACATAAGGGTATCCATATCTGTTTTTACCATAGCTTATCTAATACAATATTGGCAGGTGCGTTATATGTATGCACATTTTGAAGTTTATGACAATCTTTTACTTCCTTAGTTAATGAATAAAAATATTTGGACGGTTAAACCAACTTAGTAATATGTAACAATAGAAAAAATAAAAGATATTTTTTTTAGTTTGTGCTTAAACATACACGTGGTCACATCCCTCAATAACTCGTAAGCTATATTTTCTCTTGTGTGATTTTACCTGTAAGTCTCTCCATCCGTTTGCTTAAAACTTTATTTCTAAAATTATCCTAACAATGATTAACAGTTTTGTTAAGTTTTTTTTTTATCAGCACATGCATGTAAATATGTACTTCTTTACCGTAACATAAACTACAATAGTTATGGTATTTATTTTTTCGTCAAAATATGCCCAGAATGTCTACGAATGCAGCTGTCAGTGGCGATATAGAATATCTTTTTTTCCATGGGGAACATGCCCCCGAACACCCTTGAAACTGATTGCCTACAAATTATATCTGCCCAGCTATGACCATGAAATGAACCGATCGGGTACGGATATTGTGCCCCTGTGCCAAGCTAATTGCAGCGGCCCGCTATATTTAATACGTGGTTGGAAAATGTAACATGTATGTCTTTGAACAAAATGTTATAAAAATCGCCTGGGAAGTTATGATAAAGAATGGGTTAAACCACTGTTTATTGTGTAGCTTTAAAATTGTCAAAAAAAAAAGATATTTCTATCTTTTATCCATGTAAAACGTCAAATTATTTTATTGGCTTATGTAACGTCTAATAAGTAGTGAAACGTTTGTTTTGTTCGGCCAGTATAAAAACCGATATCATGCCGGTATCTTCCGGTATCGGGTAAAATGGGTCCATTACGTTACTATGACTCGATTTTTATAGTTTAAAATTTACAATCACACTTCATTTGTTTTTGAATGGAAGTATCATTGTACAGTAACTGACAGTCTATTTAAATGAGACATGTCATGTGCAATAAAGTGAAAGGTAGCCAAAGTTTACTAACTGGTCGGGATGCACTTTCTATTTTTATCAGACTGGTTTACATTTCGTGTTATTAGACTGCTCTACAGCATTAAACTGACAGGTAGCCAAAGTTAGCTTATTGGTCGGTAACGATACTTTTAGTAATCGTAAAATTATGCGTTGTTTTGCTTACAAACATTTTGACGATTTTGTGAGGATAGAGGCAGGAATAGTATTGTATATTTTGAGAATCACATTAATGGAACATATAGCGTAGAACATATATTATAATATTGCTGCGTAAACTTTGTTTTCATTTACGCTGTATAGGGGCGTTGGCAAGTTACAAAAAAATCTTTGTTTTTTACGTTGAATTCCCAGTTTTGTTATTAAAAATTCAAGAGTACCTAGTCGATATTCGGCCACTTCCCAATCCAAAAATATAGTATTCTTTCCCAACTATGGCAGAGCAACTACCCAAAATGCAGCATAGTAAGTTTTCCCGAAGTTTGTTTACATGATTGCTGCATTTCTGGAGGGAGCATCTGTGTGGTATCGATTTTTCGTTGCACTATCACATAACAGCGCACAGTACTGCGTGTTATGCATTACCAGTCTAATCCGATTCTGGGCCTGAATTTTAGTCCATGTCTCAGGGGAGGTAAATTTATTTCGACTTCCGGTTGTCAATGTCACATAACGAAAAATATTATTGTAAATCTTTTCCCAAAATGGACTTTTATCTCGCATAAATTTCCCAATTGAAAGGCCAAGGCCTTTACGAAATTCCTGATGAAAAGCCTTGCTGTTTTAAGTATTAGATAGAGTACTGTTGGCGAGAATAATCATATTATTTCGAGGAGGCTATGCCTCTGAGAAATGACGTAATTATTCAAGCCAACAGTTACTCTATCTGATTTGTATCATGGCATGTTAGTTACTAGTTAGTTAGTTTATACTTATCTATTTTAGCTCAATTTTGAAGAAAGCTTGAAGCTTGATTGACAGCTCTCATGCCCTACAATGTGTGACATAATATCATGTGACTTAAAGCGACTGCACTCCAGATAACCCTTTGTGTATTTAAAGTCTAATAATGGTCAAAAACGAATTATTTTTAGGAAATAAAAGCTTTTGCTGTTGTTTTTCATCTTCCCGGAGAATGGGTTTCCTTACTGATATAATTAATTTTATTTAGTTTCTTTCCTTTTTAATCAAATGGTTTATAAGTACTTTAGAAAATAATATCAGTGGACAATTTACCGTTTTCTTAAATAACTGACCTTCCAGTGGGTTGCTTTTAACACAACAACATTATAAGATTTAATTAAGAAGGAAATTTGACAATAATTGGAACCTACATTTTAAGCTGTTGGGCTATGTTTGAGTACGCTTGTGTAACAGCTTTAGTTTCTGATTTATTTGGTGTATGAAGTTTTGATGACACGGGTTTTCATGACTTACATGTCATCGACACATTTCGTTTTAATACAAGAAATGTAGGAGATATACCGAAAATTATTTTCTTCTGCTCGATATGAAAAACTTTAGCTTGTTGATCAATTTCTTTATGTCGGTATGGGTCATATTAGGTTGATTTGTGTACTCGACAGAAAAAAGCAACACTTGTGAACATGCCAAATCGGTGCTTTAAATAATTGTCAATATATTGTTTAGGTGTATGCAACAAGACAGCAAAATATCACATCAGTCTTTTCTAATAAGTCGTCCGTTTGTCCGCGACATAGCGACAGCTTATTCATTTTGGCGTTCTTTATCATCACCCTTGAAAATATGTGAACAATCTGCTCGTAAAACAGACACTCGTTTTTGATTTCCTAATATACAATTAGCAAACTTGTGGCAATGTTTCCTCATTCAAATCCTTTAAGAATATGTTCTTCGGCAGATGAATAGTGTTGAAATGAATTTTGACAGTTTTAACTGATTTTAATCATCAACTGCATTTCAACCGGATGATTTGATAGAATGTGAGTACCCAGACTTCATTTTCAACTCATTTTTCGCTTCGACGTACCCGTGTTCAAGAATTTGTATTCGGTATTTCTCATTGATCACTCATGGTCAGTTTGGTGTATGAAAATTTAAATTTGGAGAAAATACAGCACTGTATGGAATCAACTTACGAGGTTTACTTTTATTTACACTGTCCTGTGACTTTTGGAACATGGTGGGGGTAAGAGTGAGGTTGGGTGCGCACCATAAACCGGTTTAAGCTCCCCAGTGGTGTTTTTGCCACTGACCGTTCCAAGGCGGTGCCCCACTGTGTTCCTTTAATTGTTCGTTTTGTCCTCGTGCTTTGTATGCTAGTGTGTGTTGGTAGTGTACGTGTGTGTGTGTACATGATTGTGTGTATGTGTGTGTGTGTTGGTGGTGTGCACTTCTGGGTGCTGTGGGGCTCGTTTTGGGGAGGCTGCGTTTTTGGTACGTGGCTTTCCCTGTTTGATATTATTTTTGTTTTTTTGTTGGATAAATGCATGGGAAAGGACATTCCAGTAAGGTTAGAAAGATATAATCCTTCATCAAATTTAGTATTTGAAGGATATTGTGATCAAGGCAGGATATAATTTATCTGAAATTGGTATTAAAAACCGTTTTTGTAACGAAAACTTAACTTTTCTATAAAATTTGGAACAAATTTATAATTACCGTAACTTTCGGTTTTGTGAGTTTCACATTAAGGTGTGAGGTGATGTAAACTCTGTAAGACAATGAATTTGCCATTCATTCTTATCAACTTTATACCGAATGTTAGAAGAATGAATATAATAATTTGATGACCAATTTTCATGAGCGTACCTTTATTACATATTCTTGAGGTGTATACTTAGAAAAGTTGTTGAGTGTAATGCAAGAATACTTAATAAATATCAGTATCTGTATAAATTTTCTGTTTTCGATATTTGAACTAGAATTTATGTAAAACTATAAAAGAGGTTCTTGACGAAAGTAAATTATATATTAACAGGCTAGAAACTGGACAGAACTTTAACTCAGTTGACTTATTTATGAACGCGTGTTTACTGTACTTGAATGTTGATCGGTGAGCTATTCTTGATCTTATTTCATTTTAGGTTGAATTATGTTGATGCAAGCCAGCCATAGAATGTACAATGAGCTGAGTGTATAGTTTAAAACTCAAAACCACAAACTCATTTATACAGGTATGGAGCTAGTTTTAATATATAGTACTTGTATAAGACTGTTCAAATCCTATCACAGTCTGCGCAGTTTTCGCAATACATGTATATTCCAACACTCTGGTAGTGATTTTTCGTTTTCCATCTTGAGAAATCCTATTGCAACATGTAGCATATTTATGTCTGCATTGATATGCCAAGTAACTTTATTTCATTCAATGTATTAATGCAGTTATAATCCATTGTGTCAGAAGACATGTAGATAGTTTTTTGAGACGGTTGTCGACAGACAGCCGATCCAAAGTGAACAAACGAGACAATAAATAAACGGATTTCAGGTGTATCCTTGAACCTCCGCCGAAACAAATCGTTCGAAACCGAACATATTGTTCGAAACAGAGTAATTGCCGCGCCAAACAGTTCATGTGATGTATATTACGTGATGAAACTATTTTTGGACGGTTATACGCATTTGATAACTGTATTGAACCTGTACTTACTGCTGTTAGATTGCTATATGTAGTAGTGACCTTTGTGTTTGTCTGTTTTAGTGTTTTGTCTGTTTTGTTTTGTTCGTGCTTTATTCCTCAAAGTAACCAAAATACAATCGTTACGTATCTTCGAGTTGGAAAAATGTTTCCAAAACTAATCTAAGTTTAAAATAAGTGTCGCTGTATATTAGGTCCATGTTTATTCACGACTAAGCACTGACACTCGCAGTAGATCTGTAAAAATTACGGCCAGTCATAAAGACAGACTTGCAGTTCGTACACATTGTCAGTTTTGCTACTTAGCAACGACTTATTCCCCCTTTGTGACAAAATCTAAGTGTAAAAAGGGGCATAACTCTGTCAAATATGACCTTGACCAACAAAATTTGGCGGCATCATGACCCTTATGTCATAAGCAATACAATTTGAAAGTTTTATGAGGAAATCTTAAGAAATGGCAAAGTTATAGCCAACGTTAAGTTTGTGTGACGGACGGACCGACGGACGGACGGACGGACCGACGGCCGGACGGACAAAGCGATCCCTATGTATCGCCTTTTCTCCGAAAGGGCGACACAAAAATGGAGTCTTTTGCGTTTCAAGCTTACGTTACGTTAGAAAGTATGCTGTGGCTGAGAAAGTATGAATAAAAACTGATCTACCCATTATAATTTTAATAAATCGAAATCATGCGTCTATTGTCAATTAAGATGTACAATAAACTATAAAATATTGGCAAAAAAAAGGCTTTAAGGTGGTCGAAGGAAAATGTAAGATAAAGAGAGATGTCTACATGTTAACAGTGTTTGCTAGCTTAACCTAAATGTATTAATGAAAAAGAGCTTAAAATAGGTTTTGCATTATGATTAAAGGGACATACCCTACATCTAACCTATTATATTCTCGAAACATAGATTATATGTTCAATGAACGTAAAATGATAAATAAATACAATTTCAAAGAAGTACCTATGGCGAAAAAATGCCTCATTTTACCACAATTAATCAACATAGTTGACTTCTGTAATAAGCTCTCCCCCATTCCCACCCAATCAGGCCTTCGTCATTCGCGGGATCAAATTATCTTACCGCAGCAGCCGACGACGGCTTCTTCGCTCGCTCTAAAGAGAAATAAATGCGCTTTAAAATTAAGACCGGAACATTCGACTTATCTGTGGGGTCGTATCTGCATGTCTTCATCGTAGAGGCTTCACATTAGCAACACAACAGATTTCCAGACAGTTATTATATTCCGTAAATATTTCATCTAGATTGATTTACTGGCTATTGTTGCGACAATGCACCGACACGACCCTTTGACCGATTGGTCAAGGTCTCTGAGTTGTAGCCCTAAACCTCTTACTGATTGAAGCTCATAGGTTCGAGCTCCACGACAGACCTTAACAAAATACCACGAGAGAAAATGCCGCAAATATTGACACTTCTGTCGAACCTCTGTACTACTAGTACTTAGAATATTATTAGTCATGCTGAAATCTGGGAAAATATTTGGGTAACGGTATTCCCAGTCTTATTATTGTCCTGTTACTGATTTATTACCTTTCCATAAAATTTGCGGTCTTCTGATTGGTCAACGAACTTATATACAAATTTGATCTTACAGACATAAGGAAGTAAATTACACGGCGACATGGAAGTTTTTTTTAACTATTAACACTACAGAAAATTGTACAATATAAACGTAATGGATAAACACGACGGCAGGTTAGAATATCTTACTAAAAGCAGCGAGAATCATGTTATAAATTTTTTTACAAACGATTCATACACGCTTCTGGAGAAAACATGGGTTAGGATCTACGCTCAATCCCTATTCAAGTCATTAGTTGACTGAATCTCGTTCCGTTGATCATAACCATAAAGTGAATCGGGGTCACAATTCTGAGTGAAAAAGTGGATGTATTTTCAGTATTAAACGTTTAGCGATTGAAATATTGACTGCAAAGGCATCTAAAGTTTGATACAAGTATGTGCGTATTTTGCAGATAGAGAGCTAGCATATGGTATTTTTGAAATTACAATAGGGGCATATTTTAACCAATTATGCATGTAAAGCGTCGCTTTTACACCATTGGCATTCTCCGTCGCGTTGCTAGGAAACGAAGTTAGAAATAGAAAAGTTCAAACGAAATAGATACAAACAACATGTTAGAGTACCATTATGCAAAATTAAACAATGCATGAGTAAAATTAATACAGAATTAATCCTAATAATTCTAAAAACGCATTTACAATTTTGAACCTCATACCGCGCAAATTTTTTTGTCACTTTCGTCCCGTCGATTAGACGATAAAATGACAGTTTGTTGTGTTATCGTAATTTCTTTTGTCACTCTTATGATTCTGCCACAACGAAAAGATGTTTTAATTAAGTAAATGTATGTATTTGTTTCTTGGCATACAAAAAAGCAACACTTGCCAAAAGGGGGTTTAAAATTACTGTTCATCTGGTGTTAAGGCGTGGGCAACAAGACGACAAAGTATAACAACAATCTTTTCTAATAAGTCGTCCATCCGCCCGAGACATAACGACACTGTTTTAATTTTCCGTTCTTTCTCAATTACGTAAATGTGCCTTAACTTTTGGCGAATCGCGCTCAAAAAGTAAAAAAATAACTTTGGAAAAGAATATGTCATGTCCTAGCAATGTAACTCGACTTTCGCCTTAAGTTTGGCGTTTATATGAACTTTCAGTCTAACATTGTTGATCGTCAACTTTTACCCAATGAATGAAACATGTTTTTGTTAATCTAAGGCTTTTCTCGTCTATGAAAAATATCTCATGACTATAAAAGAGAAATACCACAGATAGAAACGCTGTAAACAAAGATGAACTGTCCTTTGCTTCATTTTACTTGCCAAAGACTAAATGGTCACTTACTTGTTACTTAAAGGTTTAAATGATAGTTAGCGATAGGAAGGGAGTTATCAATGTGTAAAATACAACAGGAAAAGATTACAGACAGATATAGCATTGCACTTTATTAGTAAGGTATTTACACAATTATAGTAAAATACTTCTTCTGAGATTATTTTTTCTTCCTCCTTCTAGGACTCGTTATGTTATCATAAACACGAAATGGTTAAAGTACAGCGCATGCATGTGACAATACAAATGTATTAAAAATCTTTAAAACAAAAATAATATCAAACAGGGAATGCCACGTACCAAAAACGCAGCCTTTAAGTTGTATAAACAAAATATTACAAATGTATGACAGCCGGTTGATCTGCGGGGTCGATTCTTTTGAGTTGGCTGTATAGTTCCGGATCACACGAGAGACGAGCCAACGAGAACGATACACCCGCAGATCAACCGACTCTTATAGTATTCCTGTTATTATTTACCTTTACCGTGCGTCATATTAATGTTTTTATTACCCTTCCACGAAATTTCCAGCCGTTTGATTGGTCAAAAACACGTAAATAGATACTGATATTAACGGACAAGCCGGTAATATACACTTCGCATATCCCGTCATTGTACCCCACGTTATACTTGAGAGTGTTCGCGTACAGTACGTCAATGTATTAGTACGTGCTGATTTGTGACGTTATTAAGTGACGTCACGAAGTGACACTGAGGTATCATAAGGGTATTTGACGGTCTTCTAACGTCCTTTTGACCTGCATAAAACATTTCGGGAGTATCATGGTCGATTTCGTACTCTGTGTGGGTGACTTTGAATGACCATATTCCCTATTCCCAAAGTGATCTTTACAGTAGTGTCCTTTACATGCGGTAGTTTTTAAAAAAATATTTGCAACTTCTTCGGAAGATTGTGTAAGAAAAGCTTGTTTCCTCTTGCCTGTACTCATTTATCTCACTTATTATATTGGCTTTTGTAATGCATTGCTTTTCCAGATGACCAGTTCAACCAGCATTGGACTCAATACCACAACCTCATACGATTATGTAAGAGTCTTTGTAGTGGATTTTTGTCTTCTAGCAAATACGAGATTAAGAGGCAAACTTTTCGGGCTTGGTCACTTCACTTGTCAGAGATCCACAGGGTATTAAATTTGTCCTACACATTCTTGGAGTGGCCATAAAACCCAAACGTCCTCCAGTGGAAGAGAGGTTTGGATAGGGGGGGGGGGGCGGGGGGAACAGCAGGGATCGTGCAGAAAGAAAATTTAATTTTCGTGTATTGTCTTTATTAATAAGTATTTGAAGTCTTTGAAAAAATCTCTATTATTTCAATATAAGACTTGTTCATACTATCAATCTATAAGTTGTCAATGAATCATTCGGTTTATTGTTTGATAGATATTAGCTTATTTTCAAACCTTTATTTTTAACTCATCATTTTATATTTTGGTTGTAATATATTGGTTGTAATATTATTTGGCTGGAATTATCTATCTAGTATATATTAGGTTAAATTCATACAAGTAAGCATCTATGTGTAATTTGACAATTGTAGAGTCATCCTATCTAACTATTCATACTTTTAACAGGTACAAAAACGCCTTTTCCGTAAATGTAACACCCTACAAGTGGTATGCATTCACGGTAACGATGGCTTTACTAAATAATTATTGTGATTTTCGACTTGTAGGGTTATACATTTTTTAGTGACAAAATTTCTGTTTATCACGGTTGGATTTCTGTTAAATTTTGACACAACAGTGATACTAAATCAACTTTATATATTAAATAAGTTTTAATTTGATATTCTTTAACACAATATTTTTACAGAGGTTTTTCAAAGTACATATATTGCGATATTTAAGTCTTTCTGTGTAATTAGTATTCATTACTCTGTTGTTCGTAAATAGTCTTGTTATTGCCCTGTGTTATTATAAGTACAATCATATAATTCATGGAACAACAAACAAACACACACTAGTCTAATGAAACACAAGTTGATTTATAGGTCCAATTCGATAGTGCTACTATTATCGAAAAATCCCATTTCAACGTTTTAGGTAAGGAAATAGTATTATGACTAATACCTTTATAGATAGTTTGGATAAATAACGGTGCACATTCGTAAAGCCGCCATGACGTAGGGGATAAGGTGTCAGAATTTGAACCAATTTATGAATTGTCGCAGGAAGACAACGTGTAGCCGGAGTGCAGTTTTCTAAGTTTTGTAATGTTCTTTTTAAATTCCCATTCAATTTTCGGGCTGTTTCATTACCATTCTACTTTTTATTTATCATTATATCTTAATTAAATATAATTAGTCAGCCATAATCTTGATCTACACGGTTTTTCTTTTCCGGACTTCTCCTTTCTACCAACATGTATTTCTATTGGAGACCTTTTTGTCATTAAAGGAATCTCAAGTATGGTAATACTATTGTAATACTTAATGTGATACGGTTACTTTAAATCACATAGTTTAACTCATACTGTTGTGGTGTACGAGTTTAACGCCGGTTTCAACCGTACTCATAGTGTTTGTTACCTTTAGAAACTGTTTAATTAAATACCCATCAGTGGCATCTTGAACAACCCCAAGGAGGAAACGTCAAGTAATGGCATCCAGAACACCTCAAAGAAAAGCGTCAAGAAATGGCATCCAGAACACCCCAAAAAAGGAAACGTCAAGAAATTGCATCCAGAACAACCCAAAAAAGGAAACGTTAAGAAATTGCACCCAGAACACCCCAAAAAGGAAACGTCAAGAAATTGTATCCAGAACACCCCAAAAAAGGAATCGTCAAGAAATTGCATCCAGAACAACTTTAAAGACGAGATCACAAGCAATGACACCTACAAGACCCGCAAAGAGGAAACGTGAAGCAAATTCAGTAAAACTGTCGAGTTCCGCTTTACCAAAACAAGAAGCCTCACTACCAACAGAATCAAGTATGTAAATTACTTAACATGAACTGGCTAATAATTCGGCCTGTTTACAAGGGTAGTTTAAACTATGATGTGCTTTTTATTTTCGTATTCAGGGCATAATTAAATAGAAATATGCATGAAAAAAGATAAATATTCTGCAGTCGCAAAGACATTCAAATAAAATTTTCGCTTTGATGAATCATTTTTCTTCGCATGTAAATACGCACATTTCTTTCTTTTTACACACGACAGTTTATCATACGAGGAGCGTTCAAAAAATGTCCGGAAAACTAAAAGAGGAAACGTCAGCCAATGACATCCAGAGCACCCTCACTGAGGAAACTTCAAGAAATGGTATCCAGTACACGATCAAAGAGGAAACGTCAAGCAACAACAGTAATCTTTGACTTAATAAAATACGAGGGTGTTTAAAAAGTTTCCAGAAAACTATCTTTACATGTATCTCCCTTATTTAACAGCATACATTGTACTTTCACATTTATTGACTGTAAGTACATTTAAACTATTCAATCTACGGTCGTGGTATTTCCATCCTTTTTTAATAACCACACGTTCTGTAGTCACTATAGCAATGATATTTTTCGTGAGCGGGACAACCTGAAATAAGTTTTATACTTCTTTCCGAACAGTATCTAAAGTAACTATAGGAAAACTCTCTCATACTTCTATCGAATACTGACTGCAAACCTCCTAAGATGTTTCAGTTTCAAATTAGTTTTCAATGACTGGAAATGATTTCAATGTGTTTCCGCATTCATTCACGCAGCAGACTATCGACGTCTTCCTATTTTCTTGACACCTTTTGCCGGACAGCCCGATGTAAGGTCGCCTTCATGCGTAGAATTTTTGTGAACGTTTCATGCCATATAGACATTCACTAAATCTCATAGGTTCTCTGCCATTGATTTATTTTTATTTAGTAAAACGTCAAATTTCCCGAAATATCTTTGCTCTGACTTTTAAATGACTATTTCCTCGTTTGTATTAAATAAACGTGAATTGGGTCAACAATGTCCTACAAAATCATATAAAATGCTGTCATGCCAATGCCTGTGATTCCTTGCAAAAATAAACTTCTAATATCACAAAAATCCAAAGGGTTTTAAACAGTTACTTAAAACGCCGCAAATCTGCCCCGAAAACGTCAATATGTCTCTCAAGGAAAGCATTGCCAATAAATACCAGACATAAATATAGTGAAATATGAAGAACTTAATGCAATTTTGATTCAGTTCATGGCTAAGATGTACTTCTACTTATGGGACTTTACAAGTGACCCCGAAGACCTGAGTGAAGTTTCCATCCAAGATCGATAACAAGCTGTACGAAAAAGTAATAATCTCAGAATTTTCTAAAAGGGGATATAATTTTGTCAATAACTAGATGGGTGATCAGTAGAACACTTGTGTCGCCCTCTTACACTTTGTCATAATAACCAATAATTTTGTGACAAAATCTAAGTTTAAAACGGGGCATAACTCTGTTAAATGGCTTTAACCTACACAATTTGGCGGCATCACGACCCTTTTGTCATAAGCGATACAATTTGAAAGTTTGATGAAGAAATATTAAGAAATGGCAAAGTTGTAGCCAAAATCTAAGTACAAAGAGGGGCATAACTCCACGATCCCGTGGATGTAGAGACTACAACCCTCGAGTTCGGCTCAGAATAATGCAAGTGCAGCCGAAGCTGTACTAGGAGTTACGGGGGTATATTTACTTTAACTCTTTGGATAATGCACTTAACAGAGTGGCTACAACCCCGAGGCTCGTACTCTCGGTATAAACGACCAGAACCGAATGATAATTTATATATGACAATTTATTACAATATAAATACTTTTTATATAAAACCAATGACTAAATCCTTGTTCGTAACTGGAATTCATCATGTACTTTTTACATAAATATATCATAGATTTTATATACTATAACAATCAACATGCTATAGATTATTTTGACGCTAAAGTTTAACAATAAAGGGAGGTAACTTAGAAAGTAAGCTACAAATTAGACCTTTGTGTAAAGATCTGCCGCTAGGTGTCTCTGGTGATGGGATTCCCGCAAAATTTTCTCGTTTTTATGAAGGCGTTCGCCCTTTTGTCATAAGCAATACAATTGCAAAGTTTGATGCAGAAATCTTAAGAGAAGGCAACGTTTTAGCCAACGTTAAGTTTTTGTGACGGACTGACGGTCCGACGGACAGACGGACAAAGCGATCCCTATGTATCGCCTTTTCTCCGAATGGGCGAAACAAATATCAGGGATACCATACTTGATGTTATGACCATGGCTTGTGGTCCCAGAGATCTGCGTAAAATTATACTCTGTATTTTGGGATATCAACTTGCACGCGAAAACTTAACAACGTCTTTCTTAGTCATAAAGGAGCAACAATCTATCAAAATTTAAGTAGATACAGAATGCTGTCTTATCGGTTGTCTCCTTTGAAAACACGTTATCAAAAGCTATCAAAGTAGATTGACTGATGCTTTGAGTAATTTTTAATTTTAAACACTACTTACATAGGATTTCATACATAGAATAAATTTTCTGTTGTGGTGTCTATAACTTCATTAGTTTTTTAGAGAATAAGAATACTTACATCCTTATAAAAATAAAACACCATTCAAATAGAATTATACTTCAAAGCATGCCTTTGTTAACACTCTGTGATGTCAACTGTTGGTTTATGCAGAAACTTTGTTCACTTGTGGAAGTTTTTACAAACGTCAAGATACTAGTATCAAAGCATACTTGTTTTTAAATGTATGTTATTGCGTTTTTCTTAGCTTGGCATTTGTCTTTGTTTAAATTTTTTCATCGTTGGTTTGCTCGTGTTTGCAAACTGGATCGATACATTTAAAAAATTGATTGCGAAATTATATGACTTTCTACACCACTCGTCCCTTATAATTGACCTTTGACCAACCGGCATCAAATTTAGTAGGAGTTATTTGGTCATCACATTACAAATCTACAAAGTTTGATAATGACAAGACCATGCATACTTAATGATTTCCACGAAACGTGACCATTACCTAGACCGTATACAAGACAAGTATACATGCTAAAAACTGTAAGTGTCATCTATTGGCCTGAGAAATAAGCTTACCAAGTCATATGCTCATTACGCTAAATATTCTCCAGTAATTATTGAGAAACTGCCATTACAACGCAGCCGTGCTTGTGAATGGTTTTATAATTTTAGTGCGTAAATATTCATATCTATCAACATAATACATTGTAAGTATGTTTTTACCTCTAAACTAATGTTATTTCTGAGTGTAGAGTAAGTATATTTTCTAGAACAGTGAAGTACGGTTAATATTTTAAGTAACATATTTGATAAGAAAAACAAGGATGACGTTTTCCTGATGCACATGTGTCGGTACGAACTTAATCACAATTGTGAGAAAACGTTTAAGCAATCGGAAGAGCATTCGCCCTGTAAACGTAGGATCCTGGGTTTGCCTCCCGAGTGCACATTTTTCTCAATCTGTGACATTTAGCGTCTTCTTACTACATAAATACAAAAATCGACGGAAAATTTTTACTATGAAATCTAACTACCCATATCTTTCATATACTTAAAACCGCGCCGAACATAGTTTTTAAAGATAGTCCTTGTTGCATTAAACAACATTGACACGTTGACCCTTGACCAACTGACCAAAAATATATAGTCGTCATCTGTCAGTCATGACGAAGTTATATGACTTCATTTTAAACCTTCAAGTATTAAAAAAGACTAGCAGACGTTCTTGAATCTTATTAATAGTACCGCATTGCATGTACTGCAGAGGTAAGGTTCATTTTCTTTTAGAACAAAACAATTTCAATGTTTGCAAACCTCCAAATAAAGAGATTTTAAAGGCTGACACAATTCCTGGATGCTAGTAAGAATTAAATGGTCGTAAGAAGCAGTTACGACCTTCTCTTACAAACTCACTATAACGGTTTTTACTTACGACCTTTTTCTTCTTCAAATTTGGATAACATAAAACACTGTTTTGCCTTGAAAATGGGTTATGGTATGTATGGGTCATATAAGGTCGTAAGTAACACTTTAGACCTTATATTTCCAAGGCGTCAATAAGAACTTAATATTACGAGTTAAAATGATATTAGTTCATGCTTTTAGTGGTTTCCGGGAAAACACATTTAATATTTTAACATTATACACGCACTATAAAGTTTATCAAAAATAGTTTTTCACCTTTCCGACCTACATTTACATTATACCTGAAACAAATGATCGTATAAAATAAGTTTGAAGAGTATACTTGTCAATTGTTATGTCCATCTTGTTACAGTGATACCACTTATGATAACCAACAAACCCTCAACCATTTCCAATAAACTATCTGAAAAACGTAATTAATTGCAGACCGGTCGCAGAAATCGGAACTCCTTGCAAGTTAAACAAAGCTGCAATTTAACATAAATTTAATATGAAGCCACTAGAGCCCATATACACTGACTGCTTAAACCCAAACATTTTGCTTAAGTTTGATACGACTTCGTTGTGTTTAAACGCTTATAGATCTGAATTAGCAAAACTTTTCGGTGTACATCTTAGAAAAGCTTCGTATGCTTAATAGTGCTGCAACTTCCTTGCAGTATTAGGAGAGGTAACCGGGGCACAAAATACCAGATTTTGTATTATATATCAAAATGACCGCTAGGGTCTGTAGATTCTTGAACTGCTTGTTGCAGTTGCCAAATCCGTGCCGCAACATGAATACCAGGGTGTAATTTACGTTACCCCTAAAATCTTAAAACAAAAGAAAAGAAGTTCACACTCAATTATTACTCTTGTAACACATGATGTATTAGTAATTACATCATATTTGATAAAAACAATTTGTGTACATAAATTCTATCCATTCACATTCTGTGTTTGTCTATAGTAAAACATACGAGTGCCATGTACTTTACATGAACTTACGTTACGGGTGTTGGGTGCCCCGGTTACCTCTAGAAATAGGCCTTATTTGCTCATCATGTTGCTTTACTTTCTACAGAAGAGCATTAGTATCAAAACTTCATTGAAGAAAGAATATGTTTTAGCACATCATTAGTTTAACTGGAGTTGATATGTCTTCGCGCAATTTCTCGTGTAATGTTGCTGTTTATTCTGTTGAAGATCTACAAGATACGTGCTTAAAATGTGCATAAACAACTTAAAAGCACACCATGCTGAAACTGAAATGTCACTGACTTCTGAAACCCAAACAGATTGTTTAAAGAGACTGCTGACGATTATTATAAAAGTGCTTACACAGTTCCCGTTTTCATTTATATATTTGTAACACAGAAATAGTTCAACAACGACTGTGTTCTGTGTTTTCCACATCTTGTGCTTTTCGTTGTTATAATGCTATATATAATCGGAACATTTACAAATATGAAATATACTAATTTCTTCTTTTTCAAATCGGTTTACAGCACAAGCTAACTGGCAATTAAAATTACATTGAAAACCATGCAGAACTTTTGTACAAAATGTATTTAAGTATGCATGAAGATTGTCCCTTAATGGGATTTCCTGTCATAGTAGAATGTCTAACATGATGATAATATGTGGAAAGTCGATTTTCGAACTAAAATATGTAAGCCCTGTATATAAAATAAAAGCAATCAAGTACATGTACTAGTATTTCAAAATCATAAAATTATACTAATTTGATGAGTAGTGGAGAGAAGATGTAATTTAACTTTGCTAAAGTTTGCTTCAAATTTACATTCCACCTAATGTGTCTATTATTACATTTTTGGCATTGTACATTGTTGTAAATCGGAAAAATATCCGCGTTTAATAAATATGACATATTAAAATGTATTTCAGGAGCATACTCAGATTCAGAAGAAGCGTCCAAAAACCTTACGGGAAGTATCTATAAAGAAAAACCGGAAGTTATTTGCATGAAACTAGAACATATGGAAGGCGTGGTGAAGGCGTTTTGCGGTTATACAGTTGCTGCTCCTGATGAGATACAGTTCCAATGCATTACCAAACGTAAAACAGTCAATAACAAAATACAAAAGTCTAAATATGGGCAACAATTCTATCTTAAATGCCAAACTATTGACCGCCATAACGAGGAAGATGAATATTTGGTTGATAGAGAGCAAATGCAGAAAAATACTATTGGGAAGGAAGAAAAGGACGAAATAGAAGGTCTTATATCGGCGAATTCAAAATGTTTAATGAAAAATCACAGTAATATTATTGATATTTTTGCGTGTAATTTAAAGTCAACTGGGTATGCTACTAAAAAAATAACCTTTACGGAAACTCCATGCATCGTCTTCCTTGTAAACTGTAAAGGTGTAGTACCAGTAGGTGAAGATCTTTTGCCATCAACACTTGGAGACTTCCCAACTGATGTACGGCAAGCATATTTCTATAGAAAAGTCGGTGGTTGTCCAAAAGTCTTTCACAAACACATAAAGATTGGCTGCGAAATTGGAACAACAATTACAAAGAGCTCCGGCACTTTAAGCCTGTTCGTTAATTACAGGAATAAGCGCATAAAAGGAATGACATGTGCTCATGTACTCCTTGGCGACTCTGAGCTAGAGAAAGTTAAACAAAATTGCCGTGACTTTCCTATCGGAAGAATATGCACTCAACCAGCAAATGGGTCTAATCACTCTTGTGGAAGGCTTCGCCATGTCAAGTTCACAGAGACATTAGATGTTGCACTATTTGATATAGATGAATCACGCTTACCCGACGGCGGACATTTTCCAAACTACAAAAAAGGGGAGTCTAACAATGAAGGTATGTGTACGCTGATATAAATGAAATTTTATTACAAAAATAATTTTATGGAAATGTTGATTCAGAGCAATTTACATTTTGTAGATACCACCCTATACATTAACGAGGCCTTAATTACATATCCTTTAAATAAACTGTGTTTAAATGTCTGGATTACACCTTGCTACCTCTAATTTCAAAAGTGAGCTTTCATGCAGTGAATAATAACTTGTTCTTTCAGATGTTTTGAAATTCCCATACATACAGATATTAAAACTGAGATAAATTATTGAACTAAACTTTGCTTCAACTGTAACAAAGCTTCCTTTAGTAATTAATTTCATGTTATCATTCCAGTTATCCCTCTACTACACTATTGTTCTGGTGATGTGCTCGATCACAAAGATATTGCAGATGGTATGGTCGTTTACAAATATGGGAAAGCCACAGAGGTGACTAAAGGAACAATAACAGGTACAAACAAATCGACTGTGATTGGTGGTGACAAAATGGATGGATTACTCAAGGTTAAGTCTCCTAAAGATAACCCATTTAGTACATGTGGAGACTCGGGGGCTCTTGTCTTCGAACGAAATGCGCAAAATGAAGTCAAAGGCATCGGGATACTTGTAGGAGGACATAAGAACCTAGATTTTGTAATACCGTTAAGTACGGCCCTAGAAGGCTTCCGCAACTGTACTCCTGTGAAATGGCAGACAGCAACACGGGGAAAGAAACGAAGAATGTAAGCATTTTTGTCTTGGTCTTGTTGAAATTGTAAAGTTTAATTATAAAGCAAGATCATGACAGATTACTGAGTTTAATTCTTAACTTTATTACGAGTAATTACTAGAAAACCAAGTTCACCCTCGCACGGAATGAGTGGTTCAAGAAGTTCTGCCTACATGTAGAAGAAGAAACAGAGAAGAAACACATCAATGATGCAAGAAATAGAAGCATGTGTTGTATCACCCGCGGAATCAAAGATATGACATTCGTCCATAAGATGTACAAACAACGAACTCAAAGCGCCATTGGTCTCTCGTTTCTTTTTTCATACATAAATGAAACGATTCTTCAAATGTGTGCGCTCCTCAAAGCCTTGCATATATATATTGTAAGGATCTGTTAAAGCTGCTAGTTCAGTTACTTTCAATTATAACTGAATTATACATATGTAAATAAATTTTATGTTGATTTTTTTTGTTTTCGTTAATAACTTTCATAAAACTTGTTAAAATACTAATACTTTTTGTTTGATAAAGTTGCTTAATCATTTAAATAAGAACTCCTTGTTTAAGCTTACTCAAATGACGTGCTATGTGTCACCAATTACAATATCTGAACTTACAAGAGTATGCAAGAAGAGTAAGCCTAACAAAGCCTGTGGTAGAGACATGTGCTATTTTGAAAGTTTCAAATATGGTGCAGAAAAACTCATTCAAATCACGGCAAAACTGTATAATTGCATGCTACAATACTCATATACACCTCAAGATATAAAGCGAGGGGTAATTATTGTATTACATAAAGGAAGTAATAAGCCAAGGAATAATCCAAACAATTACAGGGTGATAACGAATGTACGAATCCATTATTCTGGTTTGAATAAAAAAAGATAAAAAGTATTACCTCATAAATGATTTACAGGGTGGCTTTAGAAAAGGAATGGGATGTATGATGACATCTTTTTTATTTCGGGAAGGTGTTAGTTATTCTATCGATAATAGTAGTCTATTGCTTACTTGTTTTCTGGATGTAAGACAAGCTTTTGACCGAGTATGTCATAAAATATTGTTTGTTAAGCTATACTTTGGCATTGATAATATCATTTTCAAGGCAATACATGTATATAGCATAACTTTGTATCAGAACATGACAAGTTGTGTCCGTAGCAATAGTCATACATCTTCCTGGTTCCCAATTTGCCAGGGTACCAGACAGGGAGGGGTCCTCAGTCCTTTTCTTTATCTTGTCCTAATTAACGATTTAACGAACGAACTGCAGAGTCAGTCTCATGGTATGATCTTATATGGTATTAAATGCACATGTCCATCGTCTGCGGACGATATGGTTTTACTGTCCTTTTCCGCAAATTGAATTTCAAAGCTGATGAAATATGTTACAATTATAGTATACAAAACAGGTGTACTTATAATGCGTCTAAATCTGCTGTAATTGTTACAAATCAGAAACACATATTCAAAAGTACCTGGATACTTGGTAATGAAACTGTTTCTGAAAGGTCACAATATGTCCATTTGGGTTTTTTGTTCAGTAAGTGCTTAAACATGAATAATAATGTCATGGAAAGTTGTCATAAGTTGAAAAGTACATTTCTAAGTACACTAAACGGTAGTATTTACAAAGATTGGATACATCTATTTTCTGCAAAACGTATATACAAAAGCGCGTGCTGCCAAAGGTATTATATGGCAGTAAGCTCTCGTCAAACATCTGAAAGAAAAAATTAAATAGCCTCGAGACTGTGATTTTGTGTAAAACGCATGCTAGGTTTGTCAAAGAATATTAGAACTGATGTCGCTTTTTCTATGTTATAATCTTTACAATTAGAGGCAGAAATAGATAAATGAAAACTAACATTTCTTGGACAACTTTGTTTGCTTGATACACAGTGTTTGATAAAACAAGTATTTGTAAATCGCTTGATGACATATCTTAATAGCCCAAGTAAGACTTCCGGGTTTGTGCCAGATATCTTCAGAGTATGAAACAATACAATGTATTGTCTGTGCTAATGATTTACATTGAAACCGGCAGCTTTCCGACAAAGTCAACCTGCCTTGGAAGAATATTATAAATAGTAATGTTCTTATTGAACACCAGTACGAACTGTGCCGACAAATTGCAAATACAGAGTCATTGAGAGGAATTTATATAATCCAACCCTCTGATGCATTTTCATGTTATCGGCACTAGTCGCTGTGCTATAAAAATTGTAACTGGTTGAGATATATGCAAGTTTTTGTTAAAATCCATAGGTGCTCTTTTCTCAAAGTCTTACAGCACAATATGTAGAACGTGTCAGAATATAACAGACAATATTGTATTTCATTTAAAACAATTATGTACGAAAACGTCGGTAGGTAGATATCAACTGAGGAATAGTCTGTTCCAGCAGTTACGAACAAATAACTAAATTTTACTTATTCATACGTCAGCTAGAGACCAACTGTTACATTTACTTTCTGGTATGTCAAATTTTCTTGACGAAGAAAATATCCTTAACTGTTTAAAAATTGTCAGTAATAATTTCTTATAATGGTTTAAATGATTATTGACCAGTGTAACTATTGATCATAAGTAAAGCCAAGCCGCATAAATTGGTCGTGTATTTTCTGCAGGACGCATATTCTTGTAATTATGCATAGCTCTCTTTCAATTTTCCTTACACAGTGCTTGTATTTCGTTTCGACAAGCATCCGTAGACTGGAACTGTATGAATGCTCTTATTATCCTTTAAAGTTATTTCTTCTTTGTTCGAACTATAGCCTCCGGCAAACATTGTAAGGAGACGATAGAGGAGAGAATTCTATTTTATTTTATTACTTTATCTATTATTTTTTGTCATTGTACATGTATTTGTAAGCGTTTGATTTCGTTTGTGTTATTACATGTATGAACACATTCTGTCATCGTATCTGTACTGGTATGTCCGTGCGTCTGTTTTTGGTATTGTATATGTATATAATAATGTAATATATGTAATGTATGTATAGTGCTTTGTATGTTGGATGTTTTGTAAAACGCGTTGCAGTTGGCTTTTCCCGTACGCTGTTTTGGCAATCAATATAGGTACAATCTTGCGTCACACAAAGGCAAATTTAAAACTATTAATAGAGCATGTATATATCGGTTAACTCCTCCTCTCCGCTCTTTCAATGGCAAGGCCAAATTAGGGGCGCATGCGATCAGTCTTTATTTGATTCTGACTCACGTTCTGCCTATATCGCATTCATGCACTCATTTGATCCGAAAAACGTGGAAAGAAAACATTAAAGTCATGACAGAATCAATATCGGATATTGTAGATAATAATGTGCACTTTAATTACAATGGAGTAGCCAGATGGAACTTTCTCCAAACTTTACGAAATGGACTATGAAAGTTTTATTGCGTACCTCCACGAGTAGCCCAACTAATTGTGCGCAAGAGCTTTTTGCTATATACGATGGCCGCCCTTAGCAAAGACAGACTAGATGTAACGTCAGTTGTAAAATGGGTCTGTATTGCAGTCGAAATAGTGAGGCTAATCCACGAGGAAATACGTGTACATACAAACAAATAGAAAAACACAAACAGCGCGCACTCAAAATTAAAAGTTTTTCCCAAAACTGCAAATACATCTAGAGTGTCTCGGCGTAAACATGACTTCCGTACATTATTTATTCGTTTCTCATTTTCCCCTCAAAATTTCGGCTTGCCTGCGGACAAACAGGACAGAAGAATCCGCTTGTCCGACGTCAAAAAAATATCGTGGCAGACAAGTCGGACATAGGAATTCCACAGCCCTGCTATACTATCGGTTTGGCGTATACAGCAGCACTCCACCAACATAATCGTCACATAAAACGTGTTTTTGTTTATTTTTAGTATAAGTAATATGCACAAGTTCTCGTATACGTACAAATTACTATATACATTACTATACATAACTACATGTATACATTAAATGTCTTTCCGAGAACTTCTTGCGAGTACACCGTGAGTTAATCATACGTCCTAGAACTATACAAATGATTACCATAATTCTTGATATGTGGATAGACATTAACACTGGAAATAAATTAGTATGCATAAGTATATCCAGGATTTATAAGTCTAAGATTAGTGTGTACATTTTACTTCAGTGACACTGACGACACAGCGGTCAGTGCATAACAAAATGTTTAACTCCCGCAGATTCTTTCCAAAATGTGAACAAATACCTAAACATTGTAGTTAGTTAAAAGAGTTATAACAATGTTTTGAGTAATCGTGTAACTTTGAAGTCATGTGTCCAATATTTCGCTCATGCGTGACACCGGGTTGTAAATTGCGTCGGTCAGGGTGTAGTATCCTACACTCATCTTGCAAACTGTAACAGTTTACTGTTAGACATCAACCATACACTTTATGGGTTGACATATAAAATAATGGAAATAAATGTAAATATATTTGATAAAGTACAATAAATTAGATAATCGTCAATAAACTTCTGGTCCGACTGTCATGTCTGCCGTTTCATTTTTATGTCTGAAGTAACTACGTCTCTGTTCCTTGGTTTGCAATTTTTCTCAGACTCAACACCCCGACCCCACTCCGAAGATTGAAGGAAGGTAGAAACCATTGACTTTGAGAGTAAAAACAAAGTTCTTAAGCGAAAATATCTGTGTTCACTGTCTGCAGTATAGAAAGGAAACTTAGTTGTGATAACACAACAGAAAATGTCCGTAAATTCACTTGTATACAAGTTAAGATTTTGTCAGGCCAGCATTTTCAGATGCACGTGATATGTCAGTAGAATACGATACTAGATACTAGCATGTTAGTAAAGTACGGCACTATATACTTGAATGTCAGTAAATTACGACACTTCTAATCTAGCCAATGACCTTGCTTTTGTGGTGACGCTTTGAGAATTTGTTTGCGAAATAAAGGTTCAGAGTTCCAGTACTGCCGGAGACAAACATATTTTTCGGGTTTACAGATAGATGCTGCGAAATCAGTTACAATGTATCGATGTACTCGAATATTGATAATTTCGTAAATTTAGTTGGTTTCGTTGACATTTTGTATGAGAAACAGACTGAAAACGCATTTATGAAAAAAAAAAACATTACATTATGACGTCATAATGAATTATGTAAAGTTCAACGAACATAATTAATATGTATCATAATTCATAAACTTACGATGGACGTGTCCTAACGACGGGTACACCTCTATTTCGGTGGTTTTAAATGGGACTCTTCCTTTGTAGTACACTTATATTAAATGCAATGAATGATACCGTAGCTCAATCGCTGTAATTAAAAGAGATCTCGTATTAAGGAATATTAATCAACATTTTAGATAAAATAGTCTAAATATATATAACTTCTCTCGAAGGCACTCCAAAATACGCGAAGATACCTATATTCAACCTTACTAAAAACTGATTGCCACTTGCATTAAAATACATAAATGAAGATCGTCCAGGAAATAAAGACATCTATCTAACCCGTAGTTTGACTTACGGACTATACAGTTGTTAAGGCATTCAACGAGCTATTAAAAACCCTACAGTTAGCAACGAAACTGTTTCAATAAATTACATATTTTTGTAGGTATATTGAAATTATCTATTTGTATATCGTTTGGCTCTTACATATTTCCTATTTTCATTTTTGACGTTCTATCTTGGTATAAATTACATTTTTTTTTAATTCATTAACTTTCAAAAACAAGTATTTAAATACATGCATTAACTTTATAGCATGTCAACGATATCTAAATGATCGACCTTGTTAGCAATTTATGGCTGGATGTTAGTACAGACACTGGTCAGTTCTGTATCAATCTTTTATAAGCTATATCCAAAACATGCTTTTCTACTGCTTAAAAAGCATATATTAGGTTATGCTGCATTGGTACATGTAGCATACAAGACGAAGAACGATTATATGACAAGGTTTTAAAGAAATATATTTGTGTTCGATTTGCAATCTGCTATCTGCAAAGAAAAGCAGTTGACGGTTTCCAAAACAGTGTGAAAAGGAGTATGTTATCGTCTTTGATCTTTAAATTGGCTAAATGTGCCATTAAACCTTCATTATGAAAATCATTGAAGGATTTTCATATAACTGTAGTCTCATCACGGCGACGCGCAGAACCCATGTCACTACCCCGCCTGCTAAAGGTCAAGACCACACTTAAGGGACATTGGTTTTTATGTCCGTTCTATTACTACGTATCCTCTTGAATGAATTTCATGAAAATTGGGCCAAACAATCAGTTCATCAAAAAAACTTGTAGAACCGCACCTGCTCAAGGTCAAGTTCAAACTTGGAGTCATTGCTTTTTAGTATTCGCATTACATTCTCATGTTCCATCTTGTTCTCATGTTCCATCTCGACATTCTGTAATGCGGTGGGGAAGTCATTCAGACTGCCTTGTTATTGTATGACTAACCTTATGCGTGCATTGCAATCAGTCTATTGTTAGTGATATCGCGCGTAATATCAATGTATATACACCTCATATGAGCAATATGCTTGTAAAAAGGCGCATATACAAACACTGGCAGCAGGAATTAAATCTGTTATTATCAGTTATTGAGAAAAAGTGTAAAACAACCTGGTTCATTTTATGCTTTTGCAGTAAATTAGTCTGTACAAATGTACTTGTACATATAACAATATATCAGTTAATGCTAACAAATATGCCAAAGGTCAAATATGTACAGTAAACTCCGTTTATAACGAACTCCTTGGGACCATTTAAATATATTCGTTGTATCTGGAGTTTGTTATATCCGTATACCATTTTCATATAAAATAAAGAAAGAAAGAAAAGTCGGACCGGGAAAAGTTGTTCCTTATATCCGGATTTTCGCTATATCCGGAGTCGTTATATACGGAGTTTACTGTAATTGTTTTTCTAAAGCGATGTCTACCATGATGACATCGGTGAATACCCGATTCTATTGGACTGACTTATTCGAAATTTACAACGGCCTTCGGTAAATGTCACCAAAAAGATGTTAATCTTTAAAAAAGCTTGTTAAAATGTAACAAAGATTGCAGAAAATGTCTTAGTTAACAAGAGACATACGCATTTTACTTCATTTGACCTGTAGAAATTAATAGCAAACATACACTAATCGAAACTTTTAACGCCCCTTAGTATATATTGTGCAATAAGTCAACTACTCGAAAACAAGTCGTTATGAAATTTAGAACATATAACAAACATTATATCTTCAAAATGACTGCAAACTTTTAAACAATTTCAACATCAACTTTTTGTTTTACGATCGATTCTATGACACGACCATACGAACTGAATGATATTACAAAAATAATAGATTTTCGCCCATCTAATATCACATAATGTTTCTTTTAAGATAACAAGTTCATAAATAAGGTATTAAAATTCAACAAATTACAAATTCAACAATAAATTTTAAGAAGTATTCCTGCTAAGTAATCTGAACAGCGCTTGTGACCGCGTCATTCTGTAGTGATACATGGACTATTTAAACATCTACTGACAAAGGGTAAGTTCGAAAAACGCATCTCGCGGCTTTAACGACACTTATGAGAAATTGAACTATAGTATCTCTTGAGAATTCAAAGGATGTACAACACCTTGTAACAGAATTATGGACAATTCTAAGACAATCTAATTTATGCTACAAATAAAGTGTTCGCACAGATGAACAGACAGTAAGCCAAAACCAAAATTGATTTGTCAATCTATATCAAAATTAAAAAATATGAGATAGATACAACTCACCTGCGGTATCAATCGAGGTCAATGTCTGTAAAAAGCAATAGGTAGACCAGTAGGTAACACACAATTTCCAGGCGTAACGCAAAATTTAAATAATATTATGTTTGGTGCTGGCATAAAAACAACGACTGAACGAACGATTTCAGTGTATTCTTGTACTGGAATTACATGTAAAACACAAGTCTTTTAAACATAATCTGATTGCTTGTAAATCAACAATGAATACAATGAAAAACGAAAGAAAAAAAACCTAGATACCAGAAGGATTTTTAAAATGAAAGCTGTATTCACAATATTTCTGAAAAGGTATTACTTTTTTCTCATTAGGTCGAGGTAACAGTTTGCTTCCTAAACCCTTTTTTTGTTCATGTGTGCTCATTACAAACTTATCTACGTTGTTTGTACACGTACATGTTTAAAGTCACATTAGACATCCGAAACATTCTTATCTAAAGACATGATATGCAAATGCCTATGCTGGCACTAAACATTGTCATCGATTTGCTATAAACATGATAGACATGTTACATTTGTACGACCAGTAAAATTATCGACCGTGTGTTTTCATTTTCAAAATGCTGTCGTCGGATTGGTGTTTCTGTATTGTTGAACGAATTACACTCATTTTGTAGGGTTAACGCACGTTTTTTCGTGTTATAACATCTGCAGAATCCCGAGGGATGGTTGGTGCCCGAGCCCGTTAGGGCGAGGGCACCAACATATCCCGAGGGTTTCTGCAGGTGTTATAACACGAAAAAACGTTCGTTAGCGCTATTCTAGCATAAATAGCATAAAAATAAAAATGAAACGCTCTTATTAGTACGACGTTCATTAATGCGTGGGACAACGTCCGTGTTGTTTACGTCATATTTATGACGTCACCAACGGTTTTTAAGCCCGGCACTGTTGACGCCGCACATGATGTAAGACTTGGGAGACAGGTCCATTGTTTACAATGGCCCTGTACTGCGCATAAATGAAAACGGGTTATAACGGCGCGTGAATCTCCCCGTTAACACACGTTTTATCTCCTGTTAAAACACCGGCAAAATAGGCAAAAACAGCACATTTTATGCTAGAATATATTATGATAAGATATATTGAATATAAACAGTCGAAATAAAATTTGCTGATTATCCCCGCGCTCTGGTGGCATAGCGGGGATCATGTGATAATTATGTCATGTCCGTCTGTCCTAGCCATTAACTCTTTCTACACTGTTTGTACCAGGCACCTGAAACTTTGCCACAATCTTGCTGTGACCTCCTCAACATGACCTTGATAAATGAAGTAACATACCCATGGCGTGCCATCGTCACAGTCAGAACTTGCATTTATCTCATCAGCATACGATATTACTTTTAAAAGATATATGTACATTTTGCACTCCACACAGTGCGAGCTTTTAGCTTTTAGCTTTTGGGAACGTTACATATCCCTTTTAGGAATATATAAACGTTCATAAAACTTTTAAGCAGCACTTGAATTCTGAGCAAGATCATACTGAAATTTTGGACATATCTTTTCTCCGTTGTGTTACATGACATTATTTCCCTGACCAAAAATATGAATACTCTACTTTCGTCTTAGTAGAATGTTGTTGTTTTTTTTTTTTTTTTTTTTTTTTTTTTTTTATTTATTTATTCTTAACAGCTGTCATTGTCTGTAACCATATTTTTGTCCGTATAAACGGTGTTCGCTTCTGTTTCTCTTGAGCATCCAAACTGTCTAAGCACACCAACAACATTTGATTTACCAAGCACCTCTGCAAGTTCCAGGGGTGTTCTACCTTCTAAATCTTTTACAGTACATTTGAAACCCATATTCAGTAAAGTGTTTATTTGCTTTATTTTTCCAGCTGTGACAAATTTATGAAGCAATGTCCTATTCTCTTCTGCCAAATGAGCTTGTCTTATCCCAAGCGCTTTAATTACGTCTGTAGCATTGTATAAAATTGCTAAGTATAGTGAAGTGTGACCTTCTGAGTTTGGTAAGTTTAGTTTATCCTTACATGTTTGACATAAAATAACCGATAGGTCAATGAATACTTTCTTCCGTTTAGCTGTGCCTTTGGCAGACTTTCTGATAGCAACATGCAATGGTGTATTTTTATTGTTGTCTGGACTCATGTATGCCGATTGGTTTTTGACAGTCGGTATAAGTCTTTCCACAATTTCGTTTTTTTCCAAACAAATGGCATATAAGAATGGTGTTCTACCTTCTTTATCGACCTTTTCGCAAGAAACATTCTTTTCCAATAATAGGTCGATAAGATCTATTTTTCCGTAGTCTATTGCAAAATGGTACAATGATGCCTTTGTCAAATCAGATGCATCAGAGTCCGTAAAACCGGTGCATGTCTTCAAATACTCACTCATGCGTCTGTTCTTGTTAGCGTAAGAAATCAGAAGCATTTTATACGTAACCCTACCACCAATATTAAGAAGAAACTTAACTATCTTCTCAGAATTAATGCTAGCTGCTACGAGCATAGAAACAGATAGCTCTTGCTCTTTCAATAATGTATATAGATCATTTTGGCTCATTTCAACAAAACACTGCTTTGCTAATTCGGTCAATTCTTTACTCTGAAACAGTAGAAAAGATGGAAATCTTACCCCTGTGTCGATCTTGTTTAAATCAAGAAACTTATATTTCATCAGTGATGATCCAATATCTCTCACCTTAGTTGTGAAAAGTCGTTTCAGACATCCGCTGACTTGGTTTACCTTAATAAAGGTTGTACAAAGTTCTTTATCAGAAAAGATTTGGTGTTTAAATAGTGTATAATTTGCACTTTGTACACCTGATCCCGAATCATCTTGAACAATCAATGTCTTTATTCTCAGACAAATCTGATCAAATCTGGATGGTGATATAGAAAGACAAACATTGTTTGATTCTTTTTCTCCTTGCTTAGGGAGCCGTACATAATTTTCTATAAAGGATGCATCGCAACACGCAATGACGGCTGATGCATTTCTTTCATACGTAACTAACCCTACGGCATCTTGAACGACCTCATGACTAAATTTGTAAGTTTCTTCAATTCGGTCAAATTCAATAAAACCTTCTTTATGCACGTGATTATGCATTTCTCCGCGAATCTTTCTTAGGTAATGTTCTGTTGGATATTGAAGTTTACGAATAGGATCTATTATTCTTTCCGAAGTATCTGTAAGTGAAAGCTCGAGATCTTTTTGATCAAGAGTTCGATTTGTCTGAGCCCAAAGAACAAAAAAAGCTATGAAAGCATCATCATTCTCAAAAATATCAGAAATGCATTTCATAATGTGTGTCATAGGTCTCTGAAAGAACTCAGCGCCTGTATCATAAATTTGCTTGGTATTCGCAAATAATCGTGCACATTCTGGAAAGCCGATAGTGAACGACGGGCCAAGTGGTGTACACTCCAACAGACTGATAGTATTCAGAAGAGACTCGTGAGCTTCTTTATCTTTTTCGTGGTTTCGTTTTTTATTTGAAAAATGATTCTTCAAAAGTTCAAGTTTTTCCTGACTCGTAAGTTTTGAAGACGACAGCGTAAACATGTTCTTTTCAGTGAAACAATTTTTAAGGTACATGTTTTTTTTTGCTTCTTCGAGAATATATGTTCGCGAGGTAATAACAAAATATCTTTTATTCTTAGTAGAACCATTCACCCATTGTTTAATTTTTGGCACGAACTTGTGCCATTTTCTGCTTTCTACTTTATCAAAAACCCCAGCACCAAACATATTATCAATTAAGACAGCATCGACATCAGAGTTATCATAATTACAATTTTCCCAGTCACCTGTTGTCATCAACTGTACGGGTTTGATTTTAGATACCTCGACAACAAGCTTCTTCGCCAAAGTTGTCTTTCCTTCTCCAGGTGCACCATCTAGAACAATTATTTTGTTTGCAAGTAATGCCTCTTTTGCCTTCTTGTACTGTTCTGTCCTTGTAAAAATGCTTTCTGGCACAGTGTCTTTTATCTCTATCCCTTCTGCAATGATTTTGATTAGAAATGAGAAATGAGCCGCGAATAACCCTTTGATGACATAATAACAGATAATTTAACATTATCATTAGTATAATATTTTAAGATAAATACATCTGCTTTTGAAATGTCACAAAACAAAAGAAACATGGTGCATGTACATGGAGGACAAGTATCTTTTACTATACAAATTTAACACAGCTAAGATTGTGTCATAAGCAAATGATAAATATGATTGTGCATGGATAGATATATGCTTAGTACCAAAGAGCAGTAACTCTTTACAAATGTGAAATATAGGTAAATAACTTGTCATTGTAGCTTTGCATTCATATATAGTGTAGGTATACCAACTGTAAAGTTTAATGCAATACCACCACCGATACTTGTGATATTACACGTTGTAATTAAAAACTTGCTAAGTACAAAATGGCAGTCACTCTATACAAGAGAGCTAACATGGCCCTATATCGCTCACCTGGCGACTATAGACTATAATACAAGGTCAACAAATTGTGCCACAGAGAGGGTAAAAACTTACATGGGTTCCTGACTTGAACAATCTTGGTCGAGGTCTAATACACAATGCTACGTTTCAAATATCTAAGTTCTGGGACTTGTGGTTTTAGACAAAAAGATGATTGAAGTTTGCCATATATAAGCCTAATAGTATGTGAAATGAAATGACCAACCTAGGTGGGGTCCATTTGGACCAGTGGATCATGATTTGAACAGTCTTGGTAGCAGTCCACTAGGCAATGTCTCTTGCTAAATATCTAAGCTCCAGACCCTGTGGTTCAGAGAAGATAATTCTAAAGATTTCCTATAAAAATCAATTTTACCCGGGGTCATGATTTGAACTATCTTAGTAGCGTTCTACTTGTCAATGGTACATGCTAAATATCTAAGATCTCAGCCTTGTATTTTCAGAGAAGAATATTTTTTATAGTTTTCTTATATTACGCTCCTTGAGGTGGGGGGGGCAATTTTATTCCTAAAGTGATATCTGTGTGAGTTTGGCTTTTTTGCATTTCAGGCTCTTGCAAGAAAACACTTAGTCAGTAAATTTACAATTATTTGTAAATGACAAAATGAATGAGAAATCCAACATGGCTGCTGTTAAAAACTTAGGAATTGAATTACTTAATTGAAGCAAATAATTACATAAAAATATATAACCTTTTTAAATCTCCAAGGAAGAAAAAATTGCCAAAAATAGTTTCACCATGATCTAAATAATTACTTTTCAATTTATTAATGCCTTAAAGAGAATTCATGATTTAGTTATTTCCAAACTTATGAATCTCTTGCAAAAACACTGATGTAAGATTTTCCTGCATGCAATTTTCATAAAAAATGTTACAATATGTCTGATTGGTCATTAATTAACAAGGCTGCTGATAAGATAAAACTGACCACTAGCATCCACTTATGCATAGGTTAAAGGTCAGTGGAAATGAACCATGCCTGCAAAAATGTATCTCTACGCTACTGCTCTAAACAAAGCTTGTGGCAAACTTAATTTGAAATAGCAATAGCCAGGAATAAAGTGCCTGGAATGGGAGAGCTTCGCAACAGGGTTCACAGGCTACACATCATTAAATACTATGTTTTGATGTCTTAAATTGTTTGAGGTCCCTTACGGGTATATAATAAACTTAAATGTACCGGCAATTACAGGAAAATGAGCTTTTAAAATGTTGACCTAACTTGAACAACCTAAACATACAAATAGTTAGTTCCTGGCTTCTTAAATATGGAAATATAATTTCAAGATTTCTTTATACATCAAAGAGTACAGATTACAGATACTTCGGAAAGAATAATAGATCCTATTCGTAAACTTCAATATCCAACAGAACATTACCTAAGAAAGATTCGCGGAGAAATGCATAATCACGCGCATAAAGATATGTGTAAAGTGTTGGAGAAGTCTCCTTTTGTGAGCTAGAGTACTAGTTTTCTCCTGTTGTCGGAGGGAAAAAATCAACACTTTAAGAAACCTTCCCGCCGGACCCAATTTTTACCCCAGGTCCATAATTTATAGATCTTTTGTATAGGACTGTCCAAGTATCATCCGCACTAAATATGATAAACATCAATCAAACTTTTTTAACAATATTTCATTTGAAGTAAAATGTTAACGGACGACGGAAGGTGATTGATCACAATAGCTAACCCTTGAGCATAGCTCAGGTGAGCTACAAAATGTAAAACACAGTTATATAACTTGTCATTGTGTATAATCTTCTGTCAATGAACATGTTCAGAAAAGTTAAGATCACACTTGCAGATCACAAACTTAGAATATAACAAGGCGTTCATGATAATCTTTTATTAAAAACAATTTAGACATGCAATGCGTTGCATATACAATGTACATAAACAATACGGTTTTTTCACAGACTTCTGCGCATGCGCAACATTAAAGAATATCGACCGTATTAGCAACTGAGGGGGGCAGTAAAACGCCACTGTATTAGCGATCTATACTGTTATATTGATTTATCATTTATATTTGTTTTGTAAACACTTTAACGAGATTGTTAAAAGACATTTACTGATGTTTAATCATATTTTAATATTTTAATCATTTTAAATTCAAATATATCTTAAGTTAATATCTAGAATGATCAATGAAAAACGTGAACGATGGACACATCTACTCGACGGTTATTTCTTTTATCAAATGGTACGGCAACAGTTTTAAATATATTTTACTTAAACCTTTTTTTTATTTATCCCTTTTTGTCTAAACGGGGGTATGATTAAAAACTTATAATAATCTCTGCAGCGATTAAAAGTATTAATACACAGGGACAGGCGTAATAGTTAACTGCACGGACCTTAATACATATGTGTATATAGGTCCATGCTGACTGAAATAAAACTGCATGCACATAATTATTTTTTTTGGTCACCTGTCTTAATATCTTTTAAATATTATGACGTTGTTTTTTAAAGTATTCTACAAAAATTGTGTTATTGGAATTTTAAAGTTTTAGTTAAAATAAGATATAATGCAAAATTGTTGAAAGATCTAGAGATCTACAGTATATACATCATGTCAGAAGAAAGAAAACGACCGCGTCGCGTTTTTCATTTTTGTTTGTGTATCTTCATATGAATACTAGTATCATTGTTTGGTACTTTGACGACACTTTTAAAGCTACGAAAATTATTTCCGTGTTTCTTAAAAAGTAATCATTTTGTGTAAACAAAAGCATCGTTTTAAAATTGATATTTTAAATGATTAATATATACATTTACCCGGAAAAGTAGCGGAATAAATGAATAAAAAAATGTCCGTCCATCCGTTTATATACATTCATTTGTAGAAGTATGTTAGCATTTTTAAAGCATTTTCTCTCTTTTCATTTACTCTTTCAGTATTATGGCAACCCTTTTCAATATTTTTCAAAACTTTTGTTAGCCCGTTTTTACATCATCTATTTTCAAACTGATTACGAAGCTATGTACTTTAAGCCCTAAATGAAAATTAGCACACGACCGTTTTTCTTACTGTTTATATTAATTTGCTTTCTTTAGAATATAGTGCTGACTTCTTTTGAGACATCGTAAAACATCGTTTCATTAATTAGTAATCTAAAGTTATTTACTAAAGTCATGATTGATCTGTAATTAAGCCGTAGTAACTATAGGTCCGTGCCCGTAGATGTTGACGAGAAACGGAAACTAGATTCCCAGGGGCAACATGTCGAGCCCGCCAGCTGTCAAAAGAACTCCTTACCAAGTAGAGATAGGTCAAAATACACCTAAATATTGGATGTAACATGCATATTGTACCACAGAAAAGTGGTCTCGATTTTTCTCTTCGGCCAGTAATAAAAAAGTTACAATATACGCTATTTATAGTAACATCAACGGGAAGTAATTCTAAAAACAAGGTGGTGAACATTTGTGTCAAGTTATATCAAAATCCCTCCATGCATGAAGAAGAAATGCTCCAGACAAAGATATTCTTGAAGTTGACCTTTAACCTCTAAGTGTGACCTTGACCTTAGACCTAGGGACCTGGTTCTTGCGCATGACACTCAGTCTCATAGTGGTTAACATTTGTACCAAGTAACAGCAAAATCCCTCCATGCATGAAGAAGAAATGCTCCGGACAAAGTCATTCTTGAATTATTCTTGTATCTGACCTTTGGCCTCTAAGTGTGACCTTGACCTTGGAACTAGGAATCTGGTTTTTGCGCATGACACTCTATCTCATGATGGTGAACATTTGTACCAAGTTACATCAAAATCCCTCCATGCATGAAGTAGATATGCCCCGGACAAACTCATTCTTGAATTTGAACTTTAACCTCTAAGTGTGACCTTCACCTTAGACCTAGGACCTGGTTCTTGCGCAAGACACTCCGTCTCATGATGGTGAACATTTGTGCCAATTTATTTAAGAATCCCTTGATCCATGGATAAGTTACAGCCCGGAAAAACTTAACTCGGACGCACGCACGCACGCACGCACGCACGCACGCACGCACATACACCGAACCGCCATTTGTACAACTATATCGAGCTTTCGATAAATTAATCTTATTCAGTCGGACAAAAAGTTTCGGTGGCACGAAAAGTAAGACGGTGACCCCCGTTTTTATTTGATAGAAATGCTTTAAATTGGTTTAAGATTCCATAGCGCTTTAAAATGCGTCAACTTTGCAGTTATTTTTGCTTTGAAAATTGTCGCCCCTACAGGGTTTGTTCCGCACTTTTTCATATTTTTGGCAAAAAAGATTAGGTATTTTAATTTTTTCCTATACCTGTATAAGCATATGTAAAATCAAGAGACCCCCGCACGGGGTCAATTTTGAGCCGGGGATCGTAATTTGAACATTCGTAGTAGAGGTCTACTAGCAATGCCACATGCTAAATATCTAAGCTCTAGGCCTTGTGGTTTCAGAGAAGAATAGTTTTTAAGGTTTTCCTACATAAACCTATGTAACAACAAGTGACCCCCGGGTGTACATTTGAAAATGATTCGATTTCTGGGGGAAACCCACAAGTACCTTAAATTGATGGGGTTTTTCTTAATCAACGTAGACTCATGAAAAATTGCATGTCAATTCTATAACGGCATTAACTTTTATTGAAAAGTTAGGGTCTGATGATATTTCCATGGAAACTGGTTGAAAAGCGCCACCTAGCAGTGAGGTGTATTTTCGTCTAATTTCGTGATTGTTTGGACATTTTTCTGTCTTCTATGATTCTAAAATTATATAATTTAATGAAAGTCATGTCAAATCATATACTCATCCGAAAAAGACCAGAATAATGAATTTTACCGTCATTAAGTATTGAAATATGAAGAGCGAATACTGCAGTTCTTAAAGCAAACAATAACTGCATTTTGACGCATATAGCCTCATATGTGCAACAAGAGAGCCATGATAGCCATATATCGCTCACCCGATAACCGATGCTCCAACGGACAAAAAGTAGGCCAATAGGTCAGAAAATTATTTCAAAATCGGACCAACCGTTTAGGAGGAGATGCCGTTTAAAGCTTTTTTTTATTTCTATTTCTTTTTTTTCTAAGCAACCGTTGACGTCCTTAGCAACTAACAGCAGTTGTCTTCTTTAGCAATCACTGACTTCCCCTAGTGACCAGTTATTTCCTAAGGATCCACTGACTGTCCTTGGCAGCTTTAACTTTTATCGACCAGTTACTTCTTTAGCAACTAGTTAGTTTCCCTAACAATCAGTGACTTCCTTAGCAACTACTGACTCCTTAGGTAAGTGTATTAGAACTCAGGTGAGCAATATAAAGTATTGTCATAGTGAGTTTTCCTTTGTTGATATTTATTCGTGTTCAAGAAATAGCAAGATTAAAAGAAATGCCTTTATCTGAAAAACATTGTTTTAGCCGTCGGTAAGTTAAATGTGAGATGAAAAATATCACATTTTTCAAACACCTCAACGAAAGAAATTGTCAAATGAAAAAGTCTAAAATTACAAGAAGAATAACCAAAATTATGCACTGTAAATTATCATATTACACCCTTTCATAAACAAAATTCCATTATTTTGCATACTGATCTCTATTTGCGCCCGCCAATGGATTCGGTACATGAAACAAACATCTACAGTGTCTGCCGTTTCCCTGAAGTCGTGTGCGTGGTTTCCCAAGGGGCTGCGGTTTTAGTTTCCCCAGCAGTTTTGTTTGTCATTTAAAATTATTTACACATCGTATATGATAAGAAACATTCATTTCGCTTCATTTGAGTAAATAAAGAAATGAATTGAAATCAACAAATATGTGGTCTAATCAAGTCTCAGATCAGCTACTTTCAATAAAACTGTTACGCTCTTATCTCGCTTTTACCGCATGACCAGCGTTGCAAAATTCCCTCGTATCAAAACACTGGTATGAATTGAAATGATTTAAAAAACGGTCTAAAATTGTTTATAGAAACCGTACACAGAAATAGCCAAAAATTCACGAAAATCGACGAAAAATATACCCATTCTCTAGGCGGCACTTTTCAACCAGTTTCCGTCGAAATATCACTAGACCCTTATATTCTATGAAAGTCAATGCCTCGTAGGATTGACATGCAAAATTTCTTTTGTATGCGATAACTTTTTATAAAATGACCCATTCCTATAAGAAACCTGCGAGCTACCGTTATGCAAAAAATTGGGGATAGAGCAATAAAGATTATAATAATGTGTTTGGACATATATATCAATGACAGTGCACCAATATGAAGAAACTGTGAGAGTATAATAGATCTTTCTGTGCTAAAACCACATCATTTAATTAGGGGATGCTTGTAAAACATGTATGACCCCCTGACGGCAGTCAATTAGCCAAATGGTTGTTTTGCAATAAAGGTCACCGTTACCTTGACTTGTTGACCTGAAAATCAATAGGTATCTTCTACTTGTCATGCCCAACCTACCTACCCATTTTGAGGACACTAGACTGAAACGTTCTCTAGTCATTGATCGGATTTGTTTTGTTCTGTTGAAGGTCACCGTGATCTTAACCATCAATATGTTGACCTCAAAATCAATAGGAGTCAATAACTGTCATAACCAACCTACCTACAAAGTATGAGGGTACTAGACCAAGAGTATTTTTTTATTGATAAGACAAGTTGTTTTTGTTAAAGGTCAAGATTTTTGTGATAAAGGTCTCTGTGACCTTTGACCTTACAAATCGGTAGGGGACATCTATTGTTCATGAGCCACCTACCTACAAAGTTTGAGGAAAGTAATTGACAGTAGTTGATCGGATACTTTTTTTTACTAAATGTTTTGGTAAATTTGACCTGCTGACCTTATAATCGATGGGGTCATCTACTGGTCATGACCTACCAAGTTTGAAAACACCAGGCCAAAGCGTTCTCTAGACATTGATTGCCCAATTTGTTTTCTGTTGAAAGTCACTGTGACCTCGGCCTTTAACCTGGTGACCTCAAAATCAAACGTGGTCATCTACTTGTCGTCACTAACCCAAAAAAAAAAAATCCCTCTCTCCGACAGGAAGGGGCAAAAAAAAAAACCCCTCAATTTGGGTTGTTTTGGGGGGAAAAAAAAAAAAAAAAAAAAAAAAAAGCTTTTTTAAGAAAAAAAAATTTTGGGAAAAAAAAAAAAATTAAAAAAGGTGGGGGGGGAATTTTTTTTTTTTTTGTGAGAAATTTAAAAAGGGCCGTCCAAAAGAGCACTTATGTTAGCTTGATATTTGGATGAGACCCCGGCATGTCTCCCGTCATGCCTAAAAAATAAAATTTTGAAGCCAGAAAATAGGAGAAATTTACCTGACTGCAATTTCCAGCCAGTATAGCCAAAGTTTGTATTTGATTGGTTACCAAATAGTAGGCCAATCACGGCGACCAATGAGATCTAAGTGTGATTGACCTAGTTTGTATGTCTGGATCGTGGTAGCCTAACAGTTTTTAGAAAATTTTGATACTAGATGTTATATGTGTTTGTTTTGTAAAGTAAAAATCCCCTTTAATAAAGTGTTGTCCTATTTTTATTTTGCTTAGCTTTTTGTGATGATAAAAAATTTAATTGTCCTGAATGATAGAATAAAATGTTGTCCGAAAAGATGGTTTTACTTATTTGAACAAGTTAAAAAGTATGCATGAAAGTTTGACTTATGTTTCTACTCTGAAATTTTGAAAATATAAAAACCCCTTAAAACCCAAATAAGCCAGCAACCGCACAGGCTACTTGTTAACTTTACTTCTTTAATTATAATGGTGTACAATAGAAAATCATAAAGAGACCCGTACCAGTTGGTTGTTTACTACCGGAGCTAGAAGCAAAAATCGGAGCCAGGAGAGACAAAAATGATTAACCAATCAGCAGGGTGCTAATGGCCGCCAGTTCGGTCTACTACTGTTGAAAAAGCACAGTCATTAATGTAATTATTTGAATCATTTGTATCATAAATTAGATAAAATGCCAAAATTTGTCTTTAAATATATGAATGTTGCTGTAGATCATGAGTTCGTAAAATAGAAATTTTATTCAAATTTTGTGGAATTTTGGTGAGAAATTCTTTTTAATTGTTTCAGAAGGAAATTTTAATTTTAATCTGTTAATCTGTTTTATTTTTTACTTATAAATAATAAAAGAAGTAAGTGTAGATCATGATTTGCATGATCGGCGATTCGGTCCTCGGACAGATGCTGGTGAACTACTATTCCTGATCCTGGTTGACTAACCAGTACTTTTCACATCTTCTTTGTTGTGAGTGATTGGGTTTTTCGTGCCTGAGTAAGATTGTTCTTAATGTAGTTTTGATCTTATATTACACATCTTTATTGGTTCGAAAATATAATTGCGAAAGTTAGATATGCTTTTCAAGATTAACATTGCTGTTCGTACTACTTGACCTGACCTACTTGTTGGTTTTCGGTGACCTACTGCGACTTTTAGTGCGCACGAACCGGATGGAGTTATAACAGGTGCGCGTTTGGCTTTTTTGGATCCGGCCATTTTTTGACAGTAGATTACTGCTTCCATTTAGGAAATTAGTAGTGTTTTATGCATTTTCTGCAATGTCTGGGGTATCTAGTTATAGGATCAATCACTGTTTTTGGTTAGTTATGACTTTTTATATGGGCATTAAGTATGCATTTTCTTGTTTAAGCAGTCATTAATTGTGATTATTTTTATTTTCTACGTTTTTCCAGTCATTGTCCTGGTGATTATTTTGGACATTTATTAGTTGTATGTTTGTTTTTGTAATCACCAGGGGTTTGTATATGTGTGGGTTATAATGGTATGTCGCCACAGACACTATTTTTTCCTATGTAGGTATCAAATTTCTTACTCAGACACTAGAACCGCTGAAAAGTAAAAATTTGTTAATTTCACATATTTCTATAAAATGACTAATAACTATCTAATCTACTGAGCTTCCGTCACATGTCAAGATGTCGGCTTTATACCGGGTTTGTCACGTGGTAGGTATTTGTAGTAATTATTCTATACATGTGTTTTTTATATATTTAGATAGAGAAAAAAGGATTTTTTGTCGATTTTGTTTAAATAAAGCTTTTTTTTACGTTTTTTTGTGTTATATCTTTGGTCCTTGTTATTCTAAATATAATTTGGTCGAAATATAAACTGTCAATGTTTTGTATCCTTTATAAATTGTCTTTTATGCTACAAAATTTTGGAAAATCGCGGAATAAATTATCTGTAATAAAATTGTCTAATGTTTTCAATCTTTTCTATTTTCATTTCAAATCTTTACTAAATCGTGCTTTATAGTTATGGCTAGGGTGTTGGGTAGCCCTTATCTAGTTCTAAAGTTTTTTGTTATAAAATTTTCATGTTGTCCGGAGGTATATGAATTCAGTGTTTTAGATATGTGTTTTGTCTCAAAGATTCACCTGAGGTGGGGGTTTGATGTCCTTGACCTTTCTGTACCGGAAGCTCATTCTTGTTAACATATATACATGTATAATAAAGTATACTAAACTACTTAAAGGTAAATTACAGGACACCCCTGATTTACAGAGAGTGTGTTAGGGGTTTCTTAGTGTGGAAATATTTGTTTTATGTCACTAAAATGCGATACTGGCTTGCCTATTCTAATCTAATCTACGAAATAACATATCTACAATCTATAATAGACTTGCCATATCTACCCTATGTACTTTTATATATAGAGTTGTGTGAGTTGTGTGCTGTGTTCTGTATATAGGGTCCTAGAGCTCAGGGCTAGCACCATGCATTCCGCGCACCATGCTCCTGCAGAGTCCAAGTACCGTGTTTCCCCCATTGCGAGTTACGCATTATTTCGTTAAGGTGGGAGTCCCAAATAAAGGGTAAGATACGGTTTTTAGTCGATCTACACTTGCGCAGTCCGTGTACTACATCATACTTCCCCTTGGTCTTTTGGTACGACCGTGTGGGTGTGTGGGTTCGAGTGATTGCCGGGCGGCATTAACACTCCGTAAAAGTTTGTGTTTTCAGTAGTGTGTATGTTTGTTCTGGTGTTTTGCCAAGCAGTCCATTATGTAATCGGTCCTAATCTATATTTTTTCATTGTATCCTATATTTTTGATAAATTCGAATACGGCCAGGCGAATATCTTGTGCTATTTCTTT
This sequence comes from Saxidomus purpurata, assembly GCA_022818135.1. Lineage (NCBI taxonomy): Eukaryota > Metazoa > Mollusca > Bivalvia > Venerida > Veneridae > Saxidomus > Saxidomus purpurata. Next base: position 32,557,533 of record JAFMSR010000009.1, on the reverse strand, counting down.
TGGTGGATCTAACAGAGTTTTTTCCGTAATAGTTATTAGTTCTAATTTCAAAAGTTTTGTTTCAAATATTTTCCTTTCTTCCGAATATAATGGGCAGTGAAACATTAGATGGCCAAAATTTTCTATTTCGTTACAGTGTTGGCAGTTTTTGTCTTCTATGTATCGGTCCCCTTTAAGATAGCTACTTTTTAGTTTAAGTCTAGTATACATTGTGTCTATTTTTCTATCATGATGGTACGTTTGTAATTTGCTAGGCGGTTTAATATTAATTTCTATGTTATGTGTTGAGCAGTACGTTTCCCATTGCTGTAGATATTTTTGTTTTACTTTATCTTTTATGATGCTGTAGACTTCCGGTACGCTGAGCTTAATATGAATTTCTGTACCGGAAGTGCTGCCGTATTTTGCTTTGTCGTCTGCTAATTCATTTCCGTTTATGCCCACATGACTTGGTACCCACATTAACTGAATTTCGTCCCCTCTATGTTTTATATCTGTGATTGTTTTTAGTATATTAAAGATCATTTCTTGTCTGTGAGATTGTCCTGATTTTATTGCCATTAAGGAACTAAGACTATCACTAATAATGACTGATTTTGTAATATGATTTTCTTTACAGTAAGTTATCGCATAATCTATTGCTGCTAATTCGCATGTAAATATTGAAACTTGATGTTGAAGCTTTAAACTCTTGTTGTGTAAGATTGTTCCGTCTTCTCCTATAACTACTATGCCCGCCCCTGCTATTTGTTTTGACGGGTCCTTACTTCCATCTGTATAAATTTGGGTAAAGTCTCTAAAGTGTCGAATAATGTTTAGATTTGCAATCATTTTGTTTCTTTCAGCGTTTTCAGATTTGTTAATTTTTCCTACTAGATCTAAATTGATCTCAGGCATTTCAATATTGATTAGTTGTTCATAGCACGGTTCTTGAATTTGGGTATCGCCTAGGCCGTATTCTGTAATTAGAGTTCTGATGTGTTGTGTGTAAGGTTTCTTTAAATTTTTGTTACTTTTGATTTTGTAAAAATATGCCGGGTGGTCGCATATATCGTCATTGATAGGTAAGTTTGGGCCCAGTCTGGAGCTTCTGGCCCAATATTTTAGTGCTTGAAGTTCTCTCTGTAGAGGTAGTGGGATCATAGCTGTTTCGGTATGTAATGGGAGAGTAGAGGTATGCCTCGGACATCCTAGTATGGTTTTTAGTGCCCTATTTTGTATTCTTTGAACCTTTTTTAGTTGTGATTCTTTTGCGGAGGCGTATACTATGCTGCCATAATTGATTTTGCTAAGGATGAGGGCCTTGTAAATGTTTAGAAGGCATTTTTTGTCTGTACCCCAAGATTTTCCCTTTACTGCTCTTATGATATTGAGATCTTTAAGACATCTTTTTGTCATATATTCTATATGCATTTTCCAAGAAAGTGTTTTGTCAAAATACATTCCCAGGAATTTTGCGTGGTTATTGTATGTGAGGTTCGTACCACATAACGTTAATTTCGGAAAGTTGGTGGCTCTTTCCGGAGGTTTTACGGACTGTCTATGTATTAATAAAACTTGAGTTTTAGCTGGGTTAATTATGAAGCCCCATGATTTGCTCCATTTTTCTATTGTATTCAAAACAGTTTGAGCTTTTTTAACTGCCTGTACCGGACTATATGAGGTTAGCCATGTGGCTGAATCATCTACAAATTGAGATATTTTAGCATTTATAGTTGGCCTTTTCTCTGTTTAATCCATTAATTTGTGTTTCAAAGGTATTCATCATGAGGCTGAAAATTATGGGAGATAATACCGCTCCCTGGGGGCACCCATTTACTGTTTCCACTACCTCTGAGAGAGCTCCATTGTATTTTACCTTAATCTGTCTGTTTTGTAGAAAGCACCTTAACCATTTTATCATGCGTCCTTGTATACCAGAGTTATGGAGTTGCAAGAGTGCTCCTTCGTTCCACATTTTATCAAAAGCATTACTAAGGTCTAAAAATATAGCTATGAGATATTTATGTTCTGCCTGTGCTATTTTGCCATCTGACTCTAATCGTGTGATATTGTCGTCACATGAATGATGTGTTCTGCATCCTGATTGGTATTTAGACATTATATTGTTTTTTTCCAAATATGCGCACAGTCTGGGTTTTATCATTTTTTGCATTAATTTTGTAAACGTTGATGTTAAAGAAATTGGTCTGTACGAGGCAGGTTCATTTTTGTCTTTATTAGGTTTTAGTAATGGAATGATAACTGCATGATTCCAGCTTTCTGGTGTGGTGCCCTCTACCCATGATTGATTAAATATTTGTAATAATGTATTTCTACTTTCCTGTGGTAATTTTTTAAGTATTTTGTAATGTATCAGATCTTCTCCCGGTGCACCGTCCTTGCAGTTCGACAAAGCTTTATTAAATTCGAATATAGTAAATTCTTGGTTGTATTCTTGGGAGTTGTCATTATTCCTATTATTGATATGTTCATTAACTGCTCTGTTAATAATTCTTTTGTTTGATAAAAATTCTCTAGTGTATCCGTTATTACTACTGGCTTCAGCATACTGTTGGACTAATGCGTTAGCTTTTTCTTTTGGCTCAGTGATAATTTGCTGGCCTATTTTAAAAACTGGATTGCTTTTTGGTACGCTGCCTTTTACTTTGTTTACAAAATTCCAAACTTCTTTAGATGAGGTATTGCTTGTTATAGTTGAGCAGAAATTGCGCCAACTGTCTTGCTTCGCTTTTTTTACTACTCTTACTGCTCTTGCTCGGGCCATTTTGAATAGTATGAGAGTTATGGGAGTTTTTTCCCTTTTATGAATTTTACGCCTAATTTCTCTACTTCGTATGGCTTCGTGGCATTCCTGTGTCCACCATACTTTTTTGACTCTAGTTTTTACAATTTTTGGTTTGGATTTTGGAATTGTTTTTTCTAAAATACTATTGAGTATATCTAAAAATTCTTTGAAATTTTGTTCAACTGTTTGTTCTTTAATCTTATAATTCAATTCTGTAATGCATAAATGGTGAAATTCCATCCACTGGGCAGTGGATGCCTTGTCTATGAGCCATTTTTCATTTATTATTGCATTTTCAAACCTTATTGGTGTTTCTATTATTGTTAGTACAGGAAGATGGTCACTACTGAAGCTATTGTCGACTACAAGGAACGTTGCCCTATGGTGAAGACCTGAGGAGACTATAGACAGATCCAGGGCTGAGTCTGTCTGGTTTGCCTGCTCGGCGAGACGGGTGCATTGGCCATCATTGATGCAATTGAGATCTGACTCATTCATAAAGTCTATCAGATCCTCTGCCCCAGCATCGCGCCTAAAATCATTTTCGGGGTTCCAAAGTGGATGTTTTAAGTTAAAGTCTCCTACTATTACATTAGACTGTCCTAAGTTTTTGAAGATATTCCTAAAGACATTTATGTTGTTGTTTTCTTTACTGTTTGTGTAATAATTATAAATCGATACGTTACTATCTTTGCCAATGATCTCTATTGCAATGTTTTGATTAACAGTATTATAGTCCGTTTGTTTTGTTAAGTATGAAAGTCCGTTGCGGACATATATACATAATCCGCCTGAGGTGGGGGTTTCTTTGTTGTAAAACATAACTGGTTTTTGATAATCCTTGAATTTGAAAGGATTATGTTTTTCTGCCAAATGAGTTTCTTGTAAACAAATAACATCTATAGGTTCTCTTTGGTCTATGAGAAAGTTTTGTAATTCATTACATTTACTATATGATTCAGATCTCATACCCCGAATATTCCATGATATGATGCTGAGGCAGGGCCTGACGGACTCAGTATTTACCTCAGCTGTTTTGTGATCCATTAAAGAATTATTCGGAGTTGTTTTTGGTTAATTATTAATTAATCTATGGTCTGCATATGTTTAGCGGACAGTGAATTGCCATTTGTCCATTTGGGCCTGGGTACATGATATGGGGGTGTGTGTGATTTGAATTTGTGATATCCCTTAAGTTTGGTATTGTGTGTGGCTCCCCTCGGAATCTGTAATACATTGGGCCAATATGTTGTCTTGTACGGAACCCATAATTCCCTCCCCAATTTGGTTCTCTTTTAATTTGTCTGTGAGGTGGGTGTAGGGGATAAGTACACCGTTCTTGTTTTATGTTAATTATTTCTTTCGTATTGAGTGTTCTTTTGGGTGTTGGGGGTTTTGGAGTATCTACTTTTGGTGTTTCTTGGGGTTTCTTAGCAGTTGGGGTGGGGGTGACAACGGGTGTAGGAGATTTATCTTGAGGGGTGTGCTTTAGTTCGGCACATTTTGATTCGTACTCTTTTTTGATTTTACTATTTGCTTCGTTTATTTTTTTGAACATAACTTCTATAGACGGGGCAGGTTTTGCTGGAGCCCCAGTGATTTCCTGAACAATTGTTACATTTTAATTCTCTAGCATTGCACAGTCCTATTTCGTGATTACCGGTGCATTTCGGGCATTTAATCTTATTTCTGCATTGTCTTGTTTTGTGCCCGGGAGCCTGACACTTTCTACATCTAATGTATCCTAGCGTTGTTGGTCTTACTAGTAAATTTGTCCCTTTGAGTCTTAATGGCATTTCTTCGCATGTGAAAGTTATTATTAATTCATTGGTAATTTCCCTTTTTCCCTTGTTAATAAATTCTTTTTGCCTTATTGTTGCAATGTTTTTGTTGTTTTTTATAAGCGTATGCCTTAATTGTTCGGTGCTCTGGTTTTTTGGCACCTCTAAAACTCCCATGCTGATTTTTGCTATTTTTGAGGTAGGGGTTTTTTTGTTTTCTATTTTGATTTCATGTCTTCCGAACCTGAAATCTGTGATTTTCGTTTCAAAATCTTTTCTTACTTGGAGAAATAAAGCCCCCTTATTGTTTTCCAATTTCCTTATGACATTACCGCCGAATTGATGTTTTAAATTTTTTTCTATATTTGATAATTTCTGTGTGCTTAATCCCCCTTGAACCCCCTTTATGACCATATCGACCCATTTTTCTTTAATGATTTCTTTTTGTTCAGTGGTCTGTTGTTTTGTAGAAGGGGGTGATGGGGTGGGGGTTGTTTTTAGATTTTTCGTTTTGGTAGCGATTTTTTCCCCTCCCTCTTCTAAAATCTGAAATTTGTTCTTTAATTGGATGGGAGAAGAAATTTTGTTATTTTTCCTTTCATTTTGAGGGGTGTCTAATATTTCTATTGGGGTAGATGTATTGCCCTTATTGTTGATATTGATTTGAATTGGGCTATTTAAGATTATTTGGGATGTTATTGCCCCCCCTTTACTGAGACTGTTATCTTTTTGAATTTTTGGTGATCCTAATAATACTGGGGATGGTTGTGACACCCCTTCTGTCCTGGTAATTTGTTTTTTAGGGGTGTCCTGTTTTTTTGTTTTTTTAACTAATACATATTCATTCTCTAGTCTACTCACTACTCTAAAATATACATCTTCATCAGATTCTACTTTTGTGAAATTGCAGAGAGAATTTTTCGATAAATTTATCTCCCTGTCTTGATCTGGCGTATCTGGGGTTTGCCCTTGATTATTAGTTTGCCCTACTTGATAATCAAGATTTTCAGTCTTTGTGACTGCTGACACCCTGTTGTTTGTCTCTGTTTGTGTAACACCTACTCTACTTGAATTATTGACAGTTTGCGTACTAAGTGGCACTGAATTTGTTTCAGTTTGAGTGCAATTTTTGACACTTGTGGTTCGAGTTTCTTTGTTTACTTGATAATCAAGGTTTTCAGTCTGTGTGTCTGCTGACACCCTATTGTTTGTCTCTATTTGTGTAACACCTACTCTACTTGAATTATTGACAGTTTGCGTACTAAATGACACTGATTTTGTTTCCGTTTGAGTGCACTTATTGACACTTGTGTTTTGAGTGTCTTTGTTTATAGTGCTCTTATTGTCACTGGCACTTGTCGACATCTTCCTAGCACTAACTATTTCCTCTACTCTATCTTGCATTGATTTTGTTGAGGCATTCCCTACTCTACTCATTGATATTTCTTCGAGTGTCAGGTTTAGCTCACGCCATGAAAATCTCTCTGAGATCATGTGTGACCTGTCACCTGCTAAGTCGTTGACTAGCCTGATCGTTCTACTCTGTTGTGCCCTACGGGCTACTGTACTTATTCTTTTTTTTGCTCTGACTGCTTTAACTGCAGATACCTTTGCCTTTGACGTCAATTGTTTTATGCCAATCATTATTCTTTTTGATTTATTCTTTAAAAAAAGTCGAAAAAGTAAGAAAACACTTAGATATTATGTATATGAATTTTGAAAGAGTTCGTTTACTTAATAAACAAATAATATTTGCCGAAAGATGACGTTACGTTATGATCGACCTGTCCTGAATTTTGAGCACTTTTTTGTTATACTTTCTTAATTGTTTTCCCTTATATACCATTGAATTACCTTGGACCCCACTAAACCTTTTTTCTCTTTTCCCACTGAAAATAAATACTTGCGTTTCAGCTCTCTTTTTAGTTATTTACTAGTTGAATTAATAGTTTATACACTACGCTTACTTACTGGGTCTTGATTCTAATAATCAAGACTCTTTTCCTAACTTAGCTACTAAATTCTGTTTTGAAGAATAATAGTCGGTTTACCTAAGTATTCCGGCTATCTTTCACCTAATTTTCAACAACTATTGTCCCAGCCAAATGCTTTCCTAGTTTAACTTTCTTACCCCACTTTTTGTTTTTTCTTTACCCTTGTCTTTCCCGCTCGTAACTTATCCTATTCTTTATCCTTAATCCTGATCGCGTATCCCTCCTAGTGGCACTTAACTTAGGTAAAACACATTTAACACTTAAACACTTTAACTTTTTAGCTTATGAAATTTTTTATCTCGAATATTTTCTAAGTACGAAAAATTTTCGGACTTAATTGATCTGAGTGACAACATCTGAGCACATATTTTTATGTGTTGACAGATCAACAGTCAGGTGAGAAGTGGAAATATTCGGAAGGTTTTTAAATAGAAAAGTATTTAATCAATGAGATAACTTACTTCTATGGCAAGACAGCTTGAAATCATAATTTGAACTACACTGTACATGTATGACTGACAGAGGATCACAGAAAAAATATTTAAGCATCCTTTATTGAACTTTTACACAACTGAATGGTATAGTCAGTTCCAACAAAAAGGGTGACAATCTCTTTCAGAAGAAAAACTAAACAACCATGTAGCAAAGACAGACGTGAATTAAAGACGGAAAACACCTTTAAACCTTCAAAGATTAGAAGAATGTGAAAATTTCATATGACAATAAAGGAAAAATCAAAACATGAGGGGATAAACACCTTATGTGAAAATGTAAATCAATGTTCACAGGCAAAAGCAAAGTAATGTAAGTGGTAAATTATTGTATTCAAGCATTTACTGATAATATTTCAGTTGTTTGCCAATGACAAAATTTTATGTTGTGGAATCTCTTGTATAAGAAAAGGTATGCACCATTATATTATTTTATTCGAGTTGTATAAGTTCTTACTTACCTATTTTGGTAATTCCTTTGTGAAAATCGTCCATTTTTTCTATCATTCCTTCTTGCTTTAGCTCAGTTGTTTGAACTAATCCAGTGAGCTCTTCAATTTCATTCGAGTGAGCTACTTCTTCTCTAAGCTGCTTGATTTCATTATCGAGTTCATTTTCTCTTGCTTGATCTAAAGGTTTATTCAGAAGGTGGTCAATCCATTTACAAACGTCCGGAATATTGTACAATTTGCTGAGATGAAGAAATATCTGTATAAATAATAAATGCATGTAATTGTTCATGTGAAAATGATTAATTTCTTTATAACTCGCACACTGACATTGGCCATGGATGTCATAAACGATTTGACAATGTCAGAGATGTAACAAATACATAACAGAACATTGTTTCATTGACTTATGGCTCCATTATTAATGATGTAAATGGAACCGCAAGAAAACGTTCAGCAGTAGCACAGCAGTAACAAAAACTGATCAGTAGCAGTAGCAAAGCAGTAACAGTAGCACAACAGTAGAAGAAGCTCAGAAGAAGCAGTAACTGAGCAATCACAGCAGAAGATCAGTAGTAGCAGTTGCTAAGCAGTGGCACAGCACTAGCAGTAGCACAGCAGTAGCAGTAGATCAACAGTAGCAGTAGCTTAGCAAGGCCTGTAGCACAGCAGTAGCAGTAGCTGAACAGTTACAGTAGCCCAGCAGTAGCAGTAGATTAGGAGTAGCAGTAGAGCAGCAAAACAGTAACAGTAGCATAGCGCACCAGTAGCTCAACAGTAGCAGTGACTCAATTGTAACAAATACGGCAATCCATACTCATAGATGGATATGAAAGCAACAGAAATGAATCATTTTCTGAAAATGTTTGGGAATTTTTAAACTTTAGTAGTTAGCGCAATGCATAATTAAGCTAAAGAATGCACTTAAACCAAATAAATAATAAAACATTTGGAAGTTTTAAAGGCTGATGTTGGGACTGAGACTCGTATTGTTCGTTGGAAACACAGAACATGCAGTAGTTACCGAAAAACTTGTGTATGACTCATAACTGTATACACATATAAATGTTTAGAAGAAAACTAATCTAACTAACGAAAAAAATGGATTATTGTGCGAAAACGTATTATCTTCAGTTTCATTAATAAAATCGTCGCATTAAAGTTATCCTAAAACAGTTCTGCTGCAAAATAAGGTTAATACATGTGAAAAATTGATATATGCTATGCATGACCATATTTCCCACATCACGTTTTACACACTTTTGTGAAGAATAGCATCTTTATCTTCACATTTTCAGATTTGAAATATGGGTTTGTCCTTCAAGGGGATACTTACTTAAGACATTTTCACAGTCCTATTCGCGATAATAGTACTTCGGGGTATTAATTACATCATTACCTCCGCAACAATAATAGTAATCATTTGAAATAAAATTGAATCAATTACAAATGTAGCTTCATATTTAAAGCGTGTGTTTCTCCAGAACAACACATATGTAATATCTTGTTTATGGAGTGGTACGATTGTTTCGTAAGTTTAATGTGTTGTACGTTCAATGCTCTAATTTTGTTAACTTTTCTGCTCCAGAACGCCAAATAAAAGAATGAAATGTTATATTGTAAAACGAATTTACTAAATCTTAATAAACTAGTGTAGACCTATCACTAAATGAGACTAATACTCCCGAAAGACTTCTTTATCAACTGAAGAAGTTAATAGTAACTGAATACCTTGCAAAAAAACTAAAATAAAGATATAGTTCTTGGCAATAACTCTGTAATTTGTTAAGACAGAGTTATGGTTCTTGTACACTGCAGTCCTTACATTGTGTCTGACCATTGTGTGAAGTTGTATTGAATTCCAACCAGTAGTTTTCAACTCCGGACAAGGAAAAGTAACAAAAGACAATAACTCTGTATTTTGTCAGGAAAGAGTTATGATTCTTGTACACTTCACTTCCTCTTATTGTGCTTGACTATTGTATGAAGTTGTATCAAATTCCAACCAGTAGTTTTAAATTTATGCTCCGGACAAGGAAAAGTAACAAAAGGCAATAACTCTGTAACTACTCAAGATGGAGTTATGGTTCTTGCGCACTACACCTTCTCTCAATGTGCTTGACCATTGTATGAAGTTGTATTGAATTTCAACCAGTAGTTTTCAAGTTATGCTCCGGACAAGGAAAAATAGCAAAGGACAATAAATCTATAATTAGTCAGGAAAGAGTTATGGTACACTGCACTTCGTCTTATTATGCTTGACGATTGTATGAATATATTTTGAATTCCAACCAGTTGTTTTCTAGTTATGCTCCAGACAAGATGCAACGGACCGACCGACCAACCACCGGGTGACTCTTATATACCCCCTAAAATCCGTTTCGGGGGTATAAAAGTTTTTGAAAGATTTGATTGTAAAGCTACACTTACTCTAGTTAAGTCACCCCAGTAACTCCAAAAGTCCTCTTCTGAAATAGCGAGGCTTGTGTCTTTAGAAAGATGGATGATCTGAAATGTCATAATATACGAACTCTAATAAATATCTCGACCAGCCTCAATAAAATTCTATGTTTACTAGCTGAATTCTTAGTATTTTCTTTACGTGTAACGTGTAATAATCCTAGCGTTGGTGTAGCGGTTGATGTGTCTGCCGCTCATCCCACTGGGGTCACGACCGTACCTCCTCATATGACACCAGTTCTGGTATGTCCAGGCAGCGGACTCGATAAGCAACACCCTTTCTTCAAAATCGAGATAAAATGAATTAGTATTATCTATAATAATACACAACATAGTTTAAATGTATTTTAATGTTTCAATGTGTGTTTCTATTTATTACAATAACTAACTCTGGTTTTCGAAAGCGTAAGTATTTATAATTGTTGAAATGCGGCGACAGGAGCTTTCTTAGTATATATTTCTTTTACTTTTTACCGTAATTTCAAGTGTATTTGATGAGCTTTTATATACTCTGTCATTATGTATTTCTTGTGATTAAGATCACACTATATCAACTCGGATGTATTCACTTTTAGAATTAGAATTAAGATAAATACATTTCACTACTCCAAGACGTTCATTTTTCTTGACATACAAAGCTACTTCTTCAACTGCAAAGTTTTAAAGTATATGCCATACAAACCGTTGGATTAGTTAAAAAAACATGTCTTGATAATGAAACTATTTCTTGAGAAGTCATGAGTTTAAGTAATGTTATATCGTAAAAGTGTAGGGGTATTTTCTGTGGTGACATCATTTCTTCGTTTTCTGCAGGCAATAAAAAGGTAGACTATTTGACATGTTTTTAATAAACTTTTATTAGACTTTATTTTTAGTTTGTGCTTGTACACTATAAAACTGATTTATGTTTATTGTTTATCATTAAATTGTGCTGAATAAAATATAATACTATATTTTCTAAACTTTATTTACGAATATGATTTCATTTTTCGTTGTGAAACGTGGCAACGAAATTCTGTTGAATATAATATTGACGGATATGAATCAATATATATCCCAAGGCTTGAATCAATAAAGGGCAAAGGTAAGCGGGGGCATGGGGGTGTGTGCCTCTTTTATAATGACTCATTAAATGATGGTATAGAAATTGTCGAAACAGACAGTAATGGTATTATATGGATTAAGCTAATGAAAAGCTTCTTTGGTAATGACCGTGATATTTATCTTTATTTTGCGTACATTCCACAATGCAATTCTGTATATTTTAACGTACATGAATTTGGGTTTTTTGAATCACTGGAAATGAATGTCAGAAAATATTCCGATTTAGGCCATGTAGGTGTCATTTGGGATCTAAATGCATGATGTGCGGATAAAAGCTTTAGTTATAATATGTTACCTAGACGGAAGTCGCTTGATAAAGTTACAAACGCATCGGGCAAAAAGCTTTTATATTTATGCCTAAGCTCAGATGTAAAATTTGTAAATGGCCGACTAGGTCTAGATTCGGAAAGTGGTAATTTTACATAATTTTTATATGTTTACCGTCGGTAATAGTGTTACTGACTGCATTTGTATGTTCTGATGACGTATAAATTATTTCCCATGATTGGTAACTTTGTGGTACATGATATGTTTTCAGTTTCGTCTCATGCACCCATACATTTCGATACGTGTTGTTATCGTGACAAAACTAATAGCTTGAGCGATCCTACAATTGTAAACAAACTAAAATGGGATATCGGTTTTAAATGTTCATACAAAGATTTATTTGCAACTGAGCTGCAAAATATTGAAACTATTGTAAATGATGTAATCACTAATAGCATAAGCTTAGATGACTTTGTCTCCAATATATTGCATAGAAATGCAAATGATGTTTTTGGTGGGTCGAATATTATAAAATCTCAAAATTACAGTAGGAAATACAAAAGCGAGAGGTTCGACCGTGATTGTGAAGAAATGTTAGCGTTGCCAATACTATTAGGCAGTATGCTAATAATAGGTCTAGTTGTAATAGAGCTAATCTGATTCAGAATAGACGGCAATACATTTTAGCAAAGAGAAGAGCGAAAACTAAATTCCATATTGCACAAAAACGAAAAAAGCATTTATTAGCATCAAATTCCCTATGTATGACAAATTCAATTCACAACTGCAATTTCTGTTGTTTTCTTTTTTCAAAATCATCCTGAATGATCTCAAAAATAAGTAAATAAGTTTTTGTTGTTTTAGGTTATACACAGCGATATCAAACATAAACGGTAATTACATAACAATCTGCTTATTATAAACTTTGATTTTGTATTGTTTTAACTCAGTATTTTCTCGTCTTAGTTCACAATTAAAGGTCCATTACTAAGACCAAATCGTATATTCTTTTAAATTTGGAATTGTAACAGTGAAATACAGTTTGAAATGGCTTCTGAAACTTTACAATAGCCGTGGAGTATTCCCTGTTAGAAAAACTGCTGCATATTTTTGTATTTCCTTAGATTGACCTGGGTGGTCTTTTTGTCCTACTTTCACTTTATTGCATGTTGTAAACAGTCAGAGATATATGTTGCACATCATTGGAAGTGAAGTTCTTTCAACTATAATTTAAAATAGACATGCTTAATCATGTACAACCTATTTACAGTCTCTTTCTGGGAGACTTATGGAAAATTACAAAGATATTTGATAACTGGAAAACCTACTGTTTGAAAAGGCAAAATATAATTTATCAATTCTTTTATTTAACTCAAATTTTCATAACAACATGGTTACATTGGTTGCAGTATGTCATATTTTTCCTTCTGAGAAGACGCCCGTTACAATTCCAGATATAAAAGAAATTTCGATTTGGTCTAAGTAATTGACCTTTAAAGAAAATGGTAATCTGCTTATTTCGTTCATACAATTGTAACGGACACACAACTGTGAATCGTTAGTAAAACTGATATCTTACCTTAGTTTTTGACCTAATTTGCCCACCAATCGAATCGCTCAGATTTTCAAATAAACGTCTTTCTTTTTTATTAAAACTAACTACTGACATCACTTAATTTATTAAGAGTTCGCCCTTAATAGAAAGCACTTTAGCTCCGCCCACAATTCTGTTCGGTGGCTATGCAAACACTAAGTAAGTTAGAGTTTAGGGTTTCTTTATTTTAAAATTTGACTTAATAAACACTAACTTATGCTTAGTATAAGTTATTCCAAAGTCCCCTAGAGAACCATGTATCCCATCAGAGCAAATTATTACAACCACAGAATATTTTATCAAAGAGTAAGAATGACCACGCGGCTCACTTAAACTATTAATCTTTATCATAAATCACGAAATTCATAAGTATTTGGAATTAAATGACTACACATATTTTTGTTTTATTGTGAGACTTCTAAATATAGAAGGACTGGTTTTTCCAATAATACCTGTATTTGTTTCTCTGATATTTATGTTCGATCGATGTTTAATTATTTTAATCACCAATGTATTCTGACAGTATCCTGTGTATAACCCACAGCTTGTGGCCATATTAATGAAGTGGCATGTATAATACTGTATAAATACTGCTATTTTGCCATGTTCTATATATTGAACATCATACTTTTCATTTGTTTTCAAACCGCCAAAAATTGTATAGATGGTACAGATATTTCACACATTCATTCATGTATCATTTCCTTTGTCCGTCTAAATTTGTTGTTTACACATTAATTTACTAATTCATAAGATAAACAACGCATTTACCGCACTGTTAATGTATTAATCTTTCAGGTTTTCTGATTTGCATATGATTTTTCTTCTACCAATGAAGACAACTTGACTCAGTATATAATGTATTTACATGTACTGATAAAATTCTAAAAATAAATCTTAAATGTTATATTTTCATCGTATACGTTTTGCAATTCAACTCTTAAGTCATAGTAAATTACATCTTCCAATGCCGCAGAACTTAAATAACCTAAAGCTACTACCGCAGAAATAAAGTCTTCAGACATAAACCCACACCTCATGCTTACAAAAACCGCAGAATTTGGAGCTCGGAGAAATAATTACTTTTACGGTATTGTACACTGAACCTGTGAAACAGACATGTATGAAAATTTATCATCAATACATGTGTATTTAAAACAGAATGTCTTGGTTGTGATATATCAGCTTCATATTGCAAGCGATATGCGGCGACTGAACTTTATATTACTTTAGATTGTTTTGAAATTAAAACACATTCTCAGATTTACCGTTGGTATGCAGTAGTACATTGTATTTTCTACCTTAATACGACGGTAAATCTATTATGTTCTACTGTTTCTGTTTTGCACTGCAGTGTAGGCTAAACGCACGTTTTTTCGTGTTATAACATCTTCAAAATCCCAAGGGATGGTTGGAGCCCGAGCCCGTTAGGGCGAGGACGCCAACATATCCCGAGGGTTTCTGCAGATGTTATTACATGAAAAAAAACGTTCGTCAGGGCTATTCTAGCATAAAAAATCATAAAAATAACGATGAAACGTTCTTACCGGTACGACGTTCAACAATGCGCGGGATAACATCCTTGTTGTTTACGTCATATTTATGACGTCACCAGCGGTTAAAGCCCTGCACTGTTGACGCCGTACTTGATGAAAGACTTGGAAGATAGGTCCATCTTTTACAATGGCCCTGTAATGCGCATAAATGAAAACTGGTTATAACGGCGCGTGAAATTCCCCGTTAACAAACGTTTTATCTCCTGTATAAACACCGGCAAAATAGGCAAAAACAGCAGATTTTATGCTTGAATGTGTATAAAAGCAGAGATGCTGAAGATGCAGCCGACAACTTAAATATAAAGCCAGTTCAAATCATGCGTGAGTGAGACCATTCAAACTTTAAAAAGTAAAAAGCATTTTACAGCACACAAATGTTTCATCTCATAATAAATCTCTTTACCATTCAGTAGACTGTAGTTATTTGAATCTAAAAAATCTTCTGTGAAAAAATTACACCAGTATCGGCATATGATACTAAGTAAAGGCTATATTTGGATTTAAGTGTTTCAACTAACACGACCGTTATCGGTATACTTCGATATCAAAATCATGAAGAAACTTTCGCACAATGATGTAGTTGATGGCTTGCGTGTAAAAGTTCAGTTGGATGCTGTAAAGGCAATACCATTTACAGAAGATAAATGCATAATAACTGTTGCGAATGAGGCGACAAAAACGGCATTACAGGGACATACCCTATAACTGATGCCCCCAAAACATAAATAATAGAATCTTTGGAAGTTTTATAACTTAACCTAAAGGTTCCAGCTAGGCATTCCCAGTCATTATCGATAAAAATCAGCGGTTTAAAATATACTGCAGTACCGTAAACCATTCAATAATCTATGTAGAGTTGTTGTTGTATAATTAATGGGTGGATGCGATTTATTCACTGCCGTTTTACTACAGATGAAAAGTGCACTGTAATCATCCTGCTGGTCTTTATAAGCAGGGTGGTCTTTATTTGGAGGTGGTCTTCAACACAGGTTTGACTGTAATTCATTATTATTATGATCAGAGGCTTATACAGCGTAAGTTCTTACAACTTAATTAAATATTCTTCATTACTGCTTTCTGGAGTTCTCACCAGTACCCGCCCCTTGAGGTCCTAGTCAAATATCGCCGACGGGAATTGGCTAATTAGAAATTATACTTCTCTGAAACTATAAGGGTTTCTGTTTTCTGTTTCTGGTCTTAGTTATGGACCTTTACCAGTTGAAGTAGTTATGTTTGCATGCATTCATGTTTATTAAATTTTGTTTTTGTATAGGTTAAAAAAGTACTGCAGTCAATGCAGAATTACAAAACATGTAGTTAATTCCAAAAATTTAACACGGGTAACAAACTTATGCAATAAAACCATGAAATACTTTATGCAATTTACTTAATTTTGTCCCGAGGCATATCACACAAATAAAATTAAAAGATTGGGAGTATGGGCAATTACTGATAACGGAACTTTTATCACTAATATTTAAAATTATTATAAAAATTACCAAGGTCGACTTTTATATTTTCATTTATTACTTGAAAAGCTACAATTCTGGAATATTAAGAAGCAGTTGTCATATCTTGCAAACTTACATAAATTTTCATGTATTTCAATTTCATTACAAACACAAAAAAGAAATAAACATAAATAATAACAACTAAATGGTTCCTATGGGGGTCTGCCACTTCTCGAAGGTACAAAATGTGTATAAGTATAAAATCCAAAGTATTTCAAAGTATCATAAAACAGGTAGTTCTCATTACAACAGT
This sequence comes from Saxidomus purpurata, assembly GCA_022818135.1. NCBI lineage: Eukaryota > Metazoa > Mollusca > Bivalvia > Venerida > Veneridae > Saxidomus > Saxidomus purpurata. The sequence continues at coordinate 32,541,285 of JAFMSR010000009.1, read as the reverse complement.
TTGCAGTCTGTTACACGGTTTTATACTTAAACGCGTAAAGGCGCATTTTAGACTAGTGTTTCGGGCACTACAGTAAAGCATATCTTCAAAGACACTAAATGAACTAGTCAGGCCGCACACTTTTGATGATCTATATAGATATAAATTTTAATTTATCTCCCAAAATTATTATTGAGAGGAACCAAGGTTTTTGATAAGTGCCGTTTTCAAATAGTCTAAGTAAAACTCCAACCCCACTTCATTTAAATGGACCCCGTCTGATCTGAAAAAATTAGTAACTGTATCAATATCTGGGCTCACAATATCACTTTTGCCAGACAAAGTTGTAATTAGCCGGCCAGATCTATTTATCCGTTTGCGTTTTACATCAATAGCTTTGACATTGCCGGCCCCCCTCCAGACCCTCCTTGGTAAAATGTCAACCCAGATAATAACTGTCTGAGGGAAAGCGTCACGTAAATACTGCACTTCAGCCTGTATTAGCTTCCTTAGCCCAATAAGAGATGAACTTGTCAGGTCGTTACCACCTAAATGTAAGATGATAGCCCTTGACGGCGATGATAGTAGCACTTGAGTCTGTATAGAATGGCGAAATGAGGTCCATCGAAGTCCTTTTATTCCCCACCAGGCTATATTTATCTCAGGTAATGACAGGTTGATTTTACCAGTGTCTGCTGCTCGTTTACCGGCCCAGAATGGAATCGAGTCGCCTAAGACCCACACGTCTACAAAAAGTTGTTAAAGTAATTGACAAAAAAGCACCTATAGTGTTAAAAGTTCGCTGTTTAAAAAGAAAATGCCTTAAAATGTATTGAAATATTGTTTGTCCATTCAGTTAAGAGTGGTAAAACACCTCCTAACTTGCAGAACTAAGATCGGATATATACTTTATAACAATTAGATTTCCATCTACCAAGTTTCATAATAACATGCCCTGGGTAACCCTGAGTTGCCAGGTCAGTAGCCCGACCAATTCTGAAGCTATGCGATTTGAACGTACCGGTAGTTTGACTTTTATTCAAACATTTATATAGAACGGCTGAAAATTGAGTTCTGGAAACCGGGGTGCCATCTTGATGACAAAATAAGATTCCTTCATTTTCTGGCCTTACTTCCAAGAAATCCAGTAAGGCCTGAACTGCACAGACCGGCCCTAATTCTCTAGGTATTTTTAGCACTGTAGGTTTTCCCCTTTGATTTGTTTTAGAATATCGAAGTTGAATACTGAGATAATTAATATCAATGACAGACAAATCTGATCTTTTAATGGGTCCTTAAGGCTGTACCCTACCAGAAACTACTAGTTCGCTAACCCTAAAAAGTCCGAAATATGCTAACAGCAAAATCTGCAAACAGATGTCAAAATTGGCAGGGTAAGTGGAGCTCTGTTATCGTGCGTGATACGGTTCCTATGACAACCCTCTAGTAATTTTTTTATGATAAAAACCTGGGATATATCGTAATATCCATTGAGTTTGTGAAAATAATTCAGCCCAGCTATATATAGCCAAGTGATGGGTAAACCGCACATTTTACGAGTATATGTTGCCTTCAGGAGTAACCTGTCAGATGTGTAAACTGTATTCTCAAAGAATTAAGACATTAAAATAGTCACAAAAAATAAAGACGGACATAGCCCTTGAAAAAGTTTCAAAAGTTGGCCCTGTTAGTTCAATCGGTAGTGAATGAGACTTGTAATCTCAGGGTTGTGGGTTTGATTCCCGGAGCTGACCAACTAAAATTACTCTCGAAACAATCTTTCGGATGTGACTTAAAACTGAGGTTCCATTATGTAATACACCTGGCATGTAAAAGAACCTAGTGTCTCTGGAATTGGGACACTTTCTGTATCTTGCACTATCCTCCAAAAACTTATTAACTAACCTCTTCTGGGGGCGTTGGTTGTATGGATTATCTAGTACCAACGATAAAACTCTAATTAAAAAAACGGTTCGGATCCTTACAGTTTAGTTAAGTTTATGCTAATTTATTTTAGCTTGATTGTGAAGAAAGCTTGCAGCTTATCGAGTCACTCTTGAGTCCACTTCCTGGAAAAACCAGTACTGGTGTCATATGAGGAGGTACGGTCGTGACCCCAATGGGGCTCGAACCCGCAACGTCTGGGATGAGTGGCCGACACTTTAACCTCTACACCACCGCTCCCCTTGTTACTGTGAAGTGTCCAAGGTTACTTCTTAGTGGTCCGACAGTGTTTCTCATCGGAATATAAAATATAAGTTTGCCAGTACTGAAGTCCTATTAAAGTATTGTGTGAAAGAATTAAAAAAAATTAATGTCATTTATAAATAAAAATGTGGGCTCCTGCTGGAGTCAAGCCACTAAACAAAAAATTGCAAAAGTAACATTAACTTCTTTTATTGTAGTCTCAATAATAAGACTCCAAACGCAGACCCATGTTACATACGGACATTTTATAGTTATCTGCGCTTTTAGGATAGCCCCTAGCAAAAATTATAACGATATTCACCCGTTGAGTACAATTATTTGGACTACTTTTATTGATGACATGCCCACCACTATAGTGCATGTCACCTCTGTGCAACCGTAAATATCTCCTGTCACATATCATGTAACTTACCACTGAGTCTGAACAACAGTATCAGCTCGGCACAGAGGCTTTGTCTAGCGTATATAACTGGTATATGGGCTGATGTTTTCATTTTAAAAAATTTGTCTATTTTCCATACTTCTTTGGATAAAATCTAAACATGCCGATTACCGACTTCCTTTTGCATCGGCGAGGTTGATTGGATGATAAGAAGACTATTGGCGAAAAATGCAGGTGATTGATTGAAATATGCTAAAATTGACCAGGTGTTATCCAGAGCAAGACATGTAGCCCAATGATATGTGCTTGCACGTTTCACGTTTAGCGACTACATGTTGGGCATGCGCACTAGCAATTGCACGGTTTCCTACGCGCTGCACGCTGGGCATGCGCACTAGCAATTGCACGGTTCTGGCCTCAGACCACAGTTATTTTTACTATATGTTCTATATAAACATTATGCCAGCTGGCAATTTCTCTGACATCCCAATCAAATAAAACTAACCTGTTCTGAATAATATCATCCAAGTGCAACATTTTAAGCTCCAGTAAACTATAGGTTGACCGGCATTTTTTTTCACCATTTCAGGTCAAAGTTCATGAGTATGAATAATCTCTGAAAATGGCCGGAACCATGCAAAATCACTACTGTAAACAAGCAGTCAAGTAATATTTTCTGACATAAAAACTTCAATAAAATTGTCATTTTCATGTTATTTTAGGTCTTCTCTGCCAATAAATGCCCTTTAGCCTATATCTTTCATTCAAAAAATTTTAAATATCCAGCATCAAACACAAGCACTATTTTTCCTATAACTGCTTCCGTATTGTGGTCAACCAAGGGCAAATAACTGTGGTCTGAGGCCTATTTAACCATGATTTGTTGTTTAAACTTAAAGAAAATCATTCTGCATATTCTTAAGGGTATCTAGAACAAATGTGAGAAGTTACAACTCTGTACCATCAATACTGATAAAGTAATAGTCTTTTATCTAAGGCATGGGTATTCAGCTCTTAAGCCAGTTTGCAGCTTGTCCGAGAATTTTTTTTCCAAAAGTTAAACTGCAATAACTTCTTCATTTGTGGGAATTTTCTCACCAAATAAAAAATTATCTGTTCAGAATAACAACTGCTACTAGAAAATGCTTTTATTCTTACTTTGGTTCAATAATTTTGAAAAAAAATGTTTTTAACCTATTACATCACAAAAATGACATATTACATAATACTATTATTATCATAAATTTTTTCCTGAACTTTCAAAAGTGTCAAATTTAATACTTTATTAAAATATAACATTTATCAAACAAAATGATAGTTCATTCATTATTCTAAGCCAACTGGTTGCAGAGATATCTTCAATCAAAAATTGACACTCTACAGCCAAAGTGTCAAAATGACACAATACACAATCACTCTGGCACAATACACTAAATGCCATGCAGAGGCTGCTGGATGCCACTGGTCATCCCTGAATTCCAATGTCACAGAGTGTATTGCCAGGAATGTTTTGCATTCCAGAAATGCCATTTTCAGTATAAATAAGGGTCCAGTTCCTGATATTTCTCATAAAACAACTTACTATAACACTGATCATTGCTACTGTTTAACTATGAAAGGCGACAAGAATAGGAAAACATCCAGATTCCAGCCAGGAAGCACTCCATGGAATAAGGGCTTGCAGTTTCACAACTCTAGCCATGATGATGTTGATATTACATTGCCATCTACCTCCAGAATGACTGTAGAAGAGTATCCTGTGATGTCCAGGCCTACTGCTGATGGTAGTGAGATCTCCAGAAATGTGAGACTTTTGCGACCAGCTACTTCTACTAAGCCGTCTACTCTGAAAAAAGAAGAAACAATGTCATGTTATGGCATGAGACTTGTGGACAGTGGAAAAATGTCTGAAACCTTCAATGAAGCATATCAGAGTCATCAAATAATGGCAGAAGATTGCGGCCAGCCTCATCTTACAGTAGCCGAGGAAAAGAAAGTCGGGCTTTGCTGGAAATTTTCACTGAAATGTACCAACTGCCACTTCATCACACCTTTGAAGAAGCTGTACAATGAATCTCCTTCTCCAAAGAGGGGTCCAAACCCAGCATCAGCTAATTTGGGACTGGCAGTTGGTTTACAGGACACACCAATGGGGAACACAAGATGTCGGTACTTGTTGGCAAATCTCGACATCCCACCACCTGCCCGAAGTAGCATGCAGCGTACATCAAATACAGTGGGCCGTGCTATAAAAGAAGGTCAACATGTTGAAGGAGGTTAACAGGAAACGTGGTAATCCAGAGGACTCTATTAACATTTCTATGGATGGACGCTATAACTCCACTACAATTGCCAGCCGCAAGAAGCCGGGCCAAAATGCTTCCCAGTCTATCGGAATTGCCTGTGAAACTATGACAGAGAAACAGTACATCATAGCTGCAGCAGTCCAGAACAAGTTATGCTGGACCGGAGCCTGGCTGCGTGGGAAAGGTTATGATGTAAAGTGCCCAGGTGGTCATGCAGACTGTACAGCAAATACTCACCGACAGGCACCACTTTCAGAGTTTGAACTCGGGAAGTCCATAGGACAGCAAGTGAGTGTGGAAGGCGCCTTTGTGAAGTACGTTACAACAGATGGCGACTCAAGATCAGCTTCTGGAGTCGCTGAGGCTATGCGAATGCTGAATCCAATGTGGAAGGTTGAACGCCAGGCAGACCCAGTACACCTTGGGCAGGCACAGTTTCGGCATTGTTACAACGCAAACTTTAGTGATGATATATTTCCAGCTGTGAAGACCAGAGAGCAAAGGCAACTCAAACTGAAGGCATTCAGCCAGGATGTAAAGGCTCGATGTAGTTTTATACTAAAGGAAATGATAAAAGCTCATGCTGGGGATATAACAACTCTAAAAAGACAATTACCTCATGTTCTTGATGCAACTGTAAATTGCTATGCAGGAGACTGCTCAAAGTGTAAACGCTACTCCTATGTCTGTTCTGGTGGAGTTACAAACAGCTGGTGGAACCGCTCTGTTTTTCTTTTTTTTTTTTTTTTTTTTTTTTTTTTTTTTTCGAGCCCCAAAAGGGTAACCCCATTTATTATCCCCGTCTACTGGTTTAATGGGGGTCGGGGAGCCATCCCCCACAAACCTTACAATATATACATCACATATAATATTAAGTTGTTAGTTTCATAAACATAATACGTGTATTACATTGAACAAAAATTTTGTCGTTATATATTTACCAGATCAAGTCGTAAAGCTGGGGATAATATTAGGTTGGGACCTTCTATAGGAGAAAAGAGAGATAAAAGTAGAAAAAGGTTAAGTCTGTTAAGTGAACGTTAATCGAGAGTTGTGCGTATGTGTGTGTGTGTGCGTGTGTGTATTGATGTGATGGTTTGCGCGTGCGCGCGCGTGTTTTTGTGTGTCACAGATGTCGTCAAATGCTTAAAAATTCTTCCCATATTTTGTTAAAACTGTAGAGATTTTCTTGTTGTAGGGCTAGCTGTTGTTCCAGTTTTAGTCTTCTTTCAAATTTAATTTTGAATATGGTGAAAGAAGGTAGTACACTTTTGCATTTACTTTTATAGATGTGTTGTTTTGCATAAAGTAAGATATGTGATATTACAGGGTTATTAGAAGTACACATGAAGGCGGTAATTTTATCTAGCGTTCCATTTACATGTTTTGCGACAAAGTAATGTGTTATTTGGTTCCAGAAGTGTTGTGTATGGTAACACTCCCAGAATAGATGATCCATTGTTTCTATTGCCTCATTGCAAAAGTTGCACAGACTAGATTCGATTATTTTACATTTGAATAGGTATGCATTTGTAGCGATGTTTCTGTGAATAAAATTATATTGAAAGTTCTGTAGTTTAGTGTCTTTTGTTAATCTAAATGGAGTTATATTTATTTGTTCCCAGTTCAAGTTATTTTGAAAATTTAGATTGTCTTCCCATTTTATTTGATATTTCTCTTTATGACACGGAATTTGTTTAAGCTGAATGTCGGTAAGAGTTTTAGTTAAGTTTTTTCGGTTTATTTTGTTAACTTTCTGATAAAGTGAATATTGGTCTGCATTTACTGTAGCATAATTTTTACAAAAGTGTGTTTTAATACAAGATTTTACCTTTTGATAATAGAGATATTCTTTTGTTTTAAGATTATATTGCGCTTTTAATGCTGTGAACATTATAAATTTCTTACTTTCTATATCGTAAATATCAGAAAGTGTAAGAATACCTTTATTAATCCATGCCATATTACATAGAAGTTCGTGTTTATATTTTAAATTGCTGTTGTTCCAAATAACAGTGTTTGAGTACAACGTGTTTTCTTTTTTGTAGTTTATCCTGAACCATGATTTTAATACATCTTTAAGAAATGTACTATTTATGTGAATCTTTTCTATATCTTTTTCATTTAGTTGCGACCTGAGTATTGTTATACCTCCTAATGTATCTAACTGTTCCATATATATGTTTTTCCATTCTCCTTGATAATTCGTGTCTATCAGTTTATGTACCCATGCTGCTTTTAATGAATTTATATATATTTCAATGTCAACCATTTTTAATCCTCCGTTTTTATATCCTTGAATTATGGTGCTTCTTTTGACTTTATCTTTTTTACATCCCCATATGAATTCAAAAGTTTCTTGTTTAAGTTTTTTTATAGTTTCTGATGACGGGTTTGGGAGGACCGAGAACAAATATGTAAGTTTCGGTAAAATTAAGGATTTCAAAACACTGATGTTACCTATTGTTGATAGTTTCCTACTTTTCCATCTATTCAAACTGCAGTAAAAGTTCTTTATTTTGTTTTCATAGTTTAATTCTGTCATTCTGGTTGGGTTTGCATGAAATATAACTCCAAGAGATTTCGCTTCTGTGCTATTCCATTTAATGTCTTTTTTGCGTGAGTATATCAAGTCGTGTTCGTTTCGTAATGATCCTATTTTTAAAACAATGCATTTTGAATAATTTAATTTTAAACCTGAAATTTCTCCAAATATCTCAAATGATTTTAATGCGTTTTCAAAGCTGTTTTCAGAACCATCTAATAATACTGTAGTATCATCTGCAAACATTGCGTTTTTTATTTCTTTACCATTAATTGTTATTCCTTTTATATTTTCATTTTTTCTCAGAGCAAAGGATAATAGCTCAATGCTTATTATAAAAATGTAAGAACTTAAAGGGCATCCTTGTCTGACCCCTCTTTCTATTTTAAAGAAGTCTGTTTTTCTTGCCACAAACAATATCACTAATCTGTGTCTGCAAGAGAGTGACAAACAGTTAATATTTGAAATTGTGAAGATGAAAATAAGTGTCAGTGCTATTGAACAGCTAAAACTTGGCACCAGCACGCAGAAATGTGAAGCGGTAAACAGATCTATTAGTGTCTCTCTGCCAAAAAACAATGACTTTTCAAGGAATGTACATGGCCGCCTTGCATCTACTATTCACCGGCTCAACAATGGTATTGCAGACAGTGCTGAACAGAAATTAGAGCATGTGGGAGTTCATCTTTCTAAGAGAACATCTCATTCTCTACATCAGATGCAGAGGGAAGAGGAATACCAGAAGGATTATGCCAGAAGACCAGAAAATGTAAAGCATAAACTGCTTTCAAAAGGCCGGCATTTACAAGAGCACCTACAATATAAAAAAACTCATGCAACAAAGTCAGACTACAGAAAAGGACAACTTGACCCTTGCCCATCAACTTCAAGGGGAGATGATCATACTTACTCTCAGTGACACATGAATTACTTCCCATTGACTGAAAATCAGTGTTTTCAATTTATTAACAAGTTCATTTATAGTTAAAAACCAATGAAAACAGATGTTTAATATGTGAAAGTGAAAGAAGTTGCTCAAAACAGTGAAAGAAGCTTTGCCAGACACTAGATTATGAGTTGTATCAATGCGGTTGATCTCATATTACTTTAAAATGTCTATATACTTGTTGCTTATTTTATAATGTTGAATAGTATTATGAAAATGTGATAATAGTTACTGTTTTTAATGTTATTTATTGATAAAAATAAAAGAAATGTAAACTGAAACACTGATTTTAGTCTTAACTTACAATGACAGAGTGTTTTCAGTTAGATACACCAAGTTCTCATGCACTGCAGCTGCTACTTAGAACAATATCACAAGCCGAGTACATGTGAACTGACTGATTTTACTGGAAATACACTGTCATTGTCTATAATACAGTTAACCAAACCAACAAACCACAATAAGTGGTGCAGAAAGCAGAAAGTAGAAGAAGTGGGACAGCAAAATAATCAGAAAAACAGAGAAGAAAAGACCTTGGGACTTAAATTTGACATGCAGACTGTTTACCACAGGCTTACAAGTAAACACCGCAACAATTACTGCGACATCTTGCATATTTATTTGATACATGCAATACAATTTTGAATAATTACCGTTAAACAAAATACAATCTGCAAAAGGTGTGTGACCAGAGCAAACTGCCCGGTTAAAACATTTAAGCCTATCTGTGTTTACGGCATGCGGCTCCAGTGACAAGTGAATAAGATTCACACACAGTGGCACATGGCACAAATGAGAGACTTCTAAATCTGGGGCCACTGCTACAAGTTTATTGTGGACCAAGTACTGCAGCTTGTGGGCATGAATTGTGTGCCACTGTGCATCTGGGAACTTGGCCTTAATAACCCCATAGCCAACAGGTCCTTTCTTGGTGCAGCCTTGCCAGATATGGCAGCCATTGTCATTTATCAATGATCTTTCACTTAATTTGGTAATGTATTTTTGAAAAAAAACCTCCATGTTAACTGTGAAATTCACATAGAGGCTGTGACCTTTGCAAGAAATGACCTCTGAGCTATTTTTAAATGACATTTTAAAGTGAAAGTAGGTTTTTACTGATTTTTACAAAAAATTATGTATATTATTACTATATAATTTAATATAATATAAAGAAAACTCACAATAATGTAATATCACTGCACTGGCATGTTTGTACATCTCATCTCTACACACTGGCCAAGTTTCATCAACATATCTTTAAAAATAAACAAGTTATTAAATTTCAAACAGTGTCATATCACCCAAAATTCACCCTTATATCAGGCCTCAGACCACAGTTATTTTTACTATATGTTCTATATAAACATTATGCCAGCTGGCAATTTCTCTGACATCCCAATCAAATAAAACTAACCTGTTCTGAATAATATCATCCAAGTGCAACATTTTAAGCTCCAGTAAACTATAGGTTGACCGGCATTTTTTTTCACCATTTCAGGTCAAAGTTCATGAGTATGAATAATCTCTGAAAATGGCCGGAACCATGCAAAATCACTACTGTAAACAAGCAGTCAAGTAATATTTTCTGACATAAAAACTTCAATAAAATTGTCATTTTCATGTTATTTTAGGTCTTCTCTGCCAATAAATGCCCTTTAGCCTATATCTTTCATTCAAAAAATTTTAAATATCCAGCATCAAACACAAGCACTATTTTTCCTATAACTGCTTCCGTATTGTGGTCAACCAAGGGCAAATAACTGTGGTCTGAGGCCTTCTACACGCTACACGCTGCACGCTGGGCATGCGCAGTAACATACCGTGCAACACGATCGTGTCCGACACGCGTGCAACACGCTTTTACACGCAAACACGGGGAACCTACACGCAGGCGCCACTGTACACGTCATGCTTTTGTTTAATAGTAGGTTGAATTCTAGATTGATTCAATTTAAGTGTTTGGTTTTCATAACATTCTATGTGTACTTTTCAGAAACTTGAACCAGGTCAGAGCCAATTCAGAACGCAAATATTTTCTGCAACTTTCCCATAGCTGTTTATTTTAAAATTCAATATATATAATAAATAATTTAGTTCGTCTCTCCCTTATCCTATGATATGATTTAACCAAAGCTATTAAGGTTCGCGATTTGTCAAGTACTTTTTTAAGTACGTGTAGATAGGGTTCTATCAATAAACGTTTTCAAATTGGTTAATATTTCTATTATATGACACTCGAAATGAGCTTTATCGTTTCGATTGTCGCTACAGTCTATCACCTGCGTTTTTTTGTTCTTGCAATGCGAACAGTTTTGGCACGTTTACGACCTATTCGTAGTTGCCGTCTGTTATCACTGAAATGGTAACTTAAAGGTCCATTACAAAGATCAAATCGAATTTTCTTTTAAATCTGGAATTGTAACGGGTGTCTAGATTGTCTTCTCAGAAGGAAAAATATGACATACTGCATCGAATGTGACCATTATTGTGATGAAAATTTGAGTTTAACAAAAGAATTAATAAATTATATTTTGGCTCTTCAAAAACGAAAGTAGGTTTTCCAGTTATCAAATATATTTGTAATTTTCCAGAAGTCTCCCAGAAAGAGGCTGTAAATAGGTTGTACACTGTACATGATTAAGCATGCCTATTTTGAATTATAGCTGAAAGAACCTTACTTCCAATAACGTGCAATGTATATCTCTGACTGTTAACAACATGCGATAAAGCGAAAATAGGACAAAAATACCACCCAGGTCAATCTAAGGAAATACAAAAACATTCACTCGTTTTTCTGCAGCAGTATTTCAAACAGGGATATACTCCACAGCTATTGTAAAGTTTTAGAAGCCAGTTTCAAACTGTATTTCCCTGTTACAATTCCAGATTTAAAAGAAAATTCGATTTGGTCTTAGTAATGGACCTTTAAAGATAAACCACGCGCTGTTAATGGGTACATATAAACTACATGAATTACTACAATACTTCCTATAAAGAAATATCCATACTTCAAGATACAATGTAACCCTTCGAACTTAATGAAATAATGTAGAGTCATGATAAACATGCACGTGTTTGCTTTATTCCAAAGTTAGACAGGTCTTGAAAACGGTTCAAAAATAAACTTTAAAAGGCTGATAAAGTATGTGCGGGCAGTTCAATATTAAAAAGTTTTCGTAAGTAAAACGTATTTTATCATACTTATACGAAGGTTCAAGCAGAACTAACCACTGATATTTCTTCAACTATTCAAAATTTGATTTGATTTTTCTTACAAATAAACTTTGATTCGTCAAACAAGTTATAATAAATAAAGTAATTGTGTTCTAACTGACCGGGAAGCGTGATTGAATAATCAGTATTTGGTAGGTAATGTTGCATGTTAATTTCTTGTGTTTCTGTCGGTGAATGTTGATGTAGTGCTTTATGACCATTGCCTGATGCCACATACGTCACTTTAGCAAGTATCAAAGACATTATCGTTTCCATTTGAACAAAACAGGCTTCAAAGTGTCAGAATCACAGAAAATGTGCGTAATGTAATAATGTTACATACGTCAGTAATGAACTACTAGAACATGAGAAATGATAAAACAAATATCTTCAGAATAAACCATAACTTCCACAAATATTTGAGTTGAAGCGGCGACTTAGAAGATACGAGAGGGCATTTCCGTTTAGGGATCTTGACAAGTGACAGGTGGGCACCTTGAATGAGATTCGGGACCAAACTGGGTGTAACTACAGGATAGTGTATTGTGAATTACAAGAACAATTTAAAATGAAAACAGCACCAGGTGGATTTCACGCATGTTACTGTATAATAGAAAGAAAGTAGTATACTTACCACAACGTCAACTGACATCATTCATTCATCATTCATAGTCTTATATTAAAGTTTTGCTTTTGATTTTTAAGCTAATGCATTTTTATATTGTGAAATGTTTTTATTTTATAATATAATATTATATATAATGGATTGCTACCAGTTCTCGGGCGGAAAATGAACATTTTTGTCTTTAGTGTCACAACAAATACTAGTAAACCCATAAATTTTCACAGGATAAATTTCGGTTCTCCGATGACATTATATACTTGTCAGTTTATCGACTGCGTCCACACCTTGTTGATAAATGAGGCCAGAAAAAGTGTACTATTTATCTCTTTAAAGCCACATCGGGCAACCAATTATCAGACATTCAGCTTTGTGCAAAGCACTATTCCCAACAAAGCTGTTTAGTACTTGTTCTACTATTTTAAATACATGTACGAAAAAAAAAAACCAATAAATATAAGTATATTCCATTCAAGATACACATCATTTAAGTTAACTTGTATTTTTAACATTAATTTTATAGGTTGCATGTACATAAGGATAAAATATGAACAGTAAATAAATGTCTTTTCTTGATCATGTTGGTCCTTAAGAAAAGAAAAAAATAGGAGCCAAACATTTTTTTTAAAAAGCATAGCATGAGCATTGAACCCTGTCCGCGTGGGTAGCAAAACACGATCTTAACCACTCGACCATTCCAGACAACATCTTTGCAGTGGCTTATTCAAAACTACTTATTTCATATCGATTTTATATTACGCAATGGTCTTTTCATGTTTTAATCATAATTCTTAAATATGCTTGCCTTTAAACATTTTTATTCAAATGATTATATATCTGACAAAGTTTCGTTTACATCGTCTTCAATATCGATATTCAGTGTACCTTTACAAACTAGTCAAACTGAACCCCTGCTTTAATCCCAGCGCATGCGTAAAAAAATCAGAAAATCCCCAACTGCTGACAGCTTAGGTTATAAATAGTAACAAAATAGAGAGGTGACTTAAGCGGGATGTTTCAAAAATATGAGAAGTTTGAGTTACCTATTTAGGTACATACATCGAAAGAACAATCGTCCCAGTGACACGGTTCCGTAATCTCGAAGATCTGGTAGCGCCCGAGAAATTGCAGGAGTCCATATTCAAATCATTTGTTTTTTCATTATTTGTTTGTTTTTGTTTCACTTTTGCTCTTTTTGTTAATAGTTATAATACAAACTTGCCATAATGTGCATACTTTGCCAATATGTCATAAGAATACATGTATAAGAAACCACGATGAACGGGGATACACGTTTAAACTAATAAAGTAGGAGTGCTACAGTTAAATACATGAACAAGCCCTATTGAAAAGTGTGTCTTTAGTTGGCTAAAAATGTATTAATTGGCTAAATTCAATGTCGACCTGCTTGACATGCTATTTTTATTACAACGGGGTTAATATTGGATCCATCACATTCGGTGAACATGATGTGTGGGCTAAATTTGAACCAAAGAAAACAAAGAATAACTCATAACTATATAATAGTACTTTATTGTGATCGAATGTTGAAAAACGTAACATGGAATTATTGAATGTTAGGCAGATGAAGTTAACTATAAACTTAATTTACAATTAGTAAACCTTTATATAGATGTATTTGTGCAATGTCATAATATATAGCATACTACATTATAAACATAAATACAACATTACGGTTCACAGACTTAGTTTGACCACATTCTTTGCTTAAAATGTGTTATTATAACTACTCAAGTTAACGTGTTAATACCTATTTTGTATCACATATTAATATAATTAAAAATAATATTCGTTACTTATGTAATGGTCAATTCATACATTGTAATAACTACTTTATACCATATTGGCTGCTAATGAGGTAAATATCTAAATTTTCGTACCCGGTATATGTAACATTTACCGAAGGTCGTGGTGAATTTCATATAGTTACGTCAGTCCAAAAGAATTGTGTATTCACCGAAATTGTCAGTCATGTATGATGTATTGCATTACTGCGGTAGACATCTTTACTGCAAAACGTTAACATACTGTAAAGTGTGGGAGGGAAACGAAGTGTCAGTTAAATATTCGTTATCGGTGCAGTAGGACTGAAGGCCCCGGGCCTATGCCAATAGGTGTTGTCTGGCGTAGAATGACTCCCTGGAAGCTCTGCTGATAGCGGGTGTCCAGACGTCACTATCGGCCGAGACGTATGTACAAGATTTAACTATTAAAGCGTTTCTTAACATTCAACAATTACTTAAATCAACAGATTTTACAACAACCATATTATAATTATATGTGAGCTAGGTGCTTGACAATTTGAAAAATTATTTTAAAAAGCTAAAAAAAAAACCCACCCTACATTCAAATTTTAGAAATAAAACTTTAATAGTGAAAATAAGGGATGCACATGTAGTAATAAGCATGTAGTTATTAGACTAAGTGTGAAACATTGTGAAATGAAGCTAATAATTTAAATAAATTAAATTTACATGTTTCCTTTCACCATATAACAAAAAAATTTCAAAGTTTTTTTTATTTGTTTTACTAACATGATAATAATTGAGATAATCTGAAGCATCAAAAACTTTCAGAAAGTTACATTTATCACTGCATTAGGTGCATAAGAAACATCATTTAACCGTTTAATACCACTCTGGTAGAAAGTGTTCCCGCCTTTGTTTCCAGTACAGATCATGATCATTCTGCCCTGACAGAAACCCCTTATATTTTCGTTTGAAAGTTTTTAACAAAAGCTGAGAAAACATTAATTACTATCTTTACCTAATTTGACTTGGCAGCTTCTAGGCCGAGGGTTTTCCACAGAAATGACGTCATATTCCACCCGTACATATTTGTATTCCAGGAGGTCTGAAAAGGAATATGTAAAACTTGAAATTTTAACAAACTGAGTAACAATCCCCATACACATAATTGTCATGCATATATAAGCTGGAAATAATGGCATCATTTCCAACTTCTTTGTTACGGGGGTATAGTAAACAGAATTCTGATGTGATATAATATTAATCTATGGCGTTTTCTGCAACATCCCTAACCATGGTAAAAATGAAAATTCTGATGACAATCCATGACAAAAGTTTTAAGTCCCAGGAGCACATTGAATACTCTTCATTGTCTTCTATAGAAAAATGAATTTACAGGTAGAATAATGAATGATAGAACAGTGTTTGATGTATACTTTCCTTTCATTCCTTTGCCACTGTAACCTCACTTAACACATTCTCAGAACACTTTTCTTATTTTTGGCAATATCACCGTAAAAAATAATGCGCTATACATGTACAAGACTTAGTATAATGTAATGCAGTTCTTTTGATTTACAAATAAAAAGCAATGTAAGGAATGTTTTTCATACAAATAATTGCCAGTTTCACCGGTAAGGGATTGCTCTTTATAATGTAAAGGCTACAAGTAATTTGAAATACAAAGTGCTCCAGGGACTATACATTTTTGGGTCATTTTAAACGCCTGGAATATTCCGAAATAAGAGGTATAATTGATTTTGGTTCAATTTAATGTGTGGGTACCATTTTCACTTTGAGGCTCCGAAAGATGTTTTTGGCTGCAGCATCATTGAAGAATGCAGACAAAACATAATTATGATGTCAAAATGATTGTAAAGACTAACTGAAAATACTGGGTTTTATAATCAGTTACTACCACGACATGTAACTGGGGCTCCCTGATAGAAAGTGAACTTAGTACACCTAGGCACGTTCCTTTCTTGGGCAAAGTAGAGCTCAACTGTAAAAAAGTAACTTATCATTTGATTCAATGAAACAAATGAAACAAAAATAAAGATTAACTCAGGCTGAGAGTTCCATGAATGGTGGACAGAAATTTAATTTACATTTCATTACATTAGTAAACAATTTAAAAAAGAATTTAATCAATTAATATTTTCATTTTCTTCAATGACATTACATCATAAAACATGACTGTGTAACATAGAATGACTGTTGTAAAAAAACTACATCGTAGGACACTGACGGTTGGCGACACCGCTATGCTGAATACATCACTATGGAACTTAGGGGTGTCAACACTCTTGGTTGTCCGACTTTCATATGATAAAGAGAAAAAATAATTTTGAAGGCAAGTTTCATCATATATCATATGCCATAAAAGATTGATTTACTGTAAACCTAGAATTGTTCGCGGCTCCATTTTTTCGCATTGTATCGACGCCGTACATTTACGCGACTACAAAAAATTAAATTAATGCTCGCGTTCCATCGGTATTACGAACTCTGTGAACATTAAATAGCAAAATCCTTTTCTAATGCTTAATTTTAATACACGGTGAGCAGATATCGCAGTCTATTGCGTCAATATCAACTTTGGCAATTTGAAGCTGATTTCAAGTTCACAACAAAAGTTGATTTATCACTTATCTTTTATATTACGTCATTAATTGGATTAATAGCAGAAAGCATGATTTTCTTACTTGTATTGTGCGATATCAAACAATGCATTCATAGTCTAAATATTGGCTTTCCGTTTGTCAGACTTTTCTCACTTGAAAAGTGGATGTAACAGTGGCCTGGTTATCTCAGTTATTCAATTAAATACAGTAGACATATTTGTTTTTGTACCGTTTAACAGTCTACTACTTCCTAGATGCCGTACAATGTACAATGTACAATATGGGAATTAAAAACATACATTGTTCCGTCCGGTACCCGTTTTAAGGCACAACCAACAGCGATAACTCTTCAAAAAATTGTCGATACAACAAACTGACCAATATCGCGGATACTAGCAAATTGACGAGGTGGACAAAAACTTAAGATGAAAAGCTAGAAACTTTTTCATTGTAAGTAACGATTTTGCGACTACTTAAGTTTGCAGATCGACTGTGTTGCGAATTTCGCTTACTTAAAACGCGTGAAATAATTTCTAGGTTTATAGTATGACTAGATTTTTGCCGGGTTTTTGGACAACTCACTGGTAGATATATGTTTTTAGCAGGAAATCCTGCATTTCAAAGCTTTGAGGAAGCATGCGTCACTAATCGTCATGATCTGCAAGCTGACACATTTGAAGGCGTGTAAATTTGCTTTTGCGCTGTTACAAAAACATTCAATCTTTTAATTTTGTTAAACTTGACTGAATGAATTAATTATTGGCTTATCATATATTTGAAAAGTTAATGAATCACCACTTACTACCCTCTGGGCAATTTACCTAAGATGATAGTGACAATTAACACAAACTCTTGTCAACAAATTAGTTTCGTCACCTTATCGACTGTACACAATACAAGTACTTCTTCATTATCGATATCTTAGATAGTTAGTATTTGGGCTCTAAAAACTGTTTCCCACCTGTTGGTTGTCAAATATCACATACCGCTAGTTCTGGCTTCCAAAACTCTAAATGCCGCTATTTTTATATTTTGTTTTTCGTCAGCTGCGGCTTTAGAGTTTTGGATCAGCCCTACTACGAATCCTTACCAGAATAACAGATCATGCAAATTTTCATAGAATGTACGTTAAGTAGGGAAATATGATCATGTTTGGGTCATATATTTATAAATTCATCTTTTCAAACCATTCACGGTGTTCTACAACCAAAGTTGACTACAAAAACATCGATTTTTCAAACCTACATCATTGTGTTTACATTTACAACAGACTTTCCAAATGCCTGCTCTCGCGAGATCTCGTATGATGCAACCGCACTCATTTTTCATGTAGTTCATAACGCTTGATATTTTCCTTTTGTTTAGTGTTTAGATGATATAAAGAACGAGTGTAAATATACAATAGCATTAACCACTATGTTTTTTTATTTTAAAAAAAATTTACTTTATTTTCGACGCGGAACAGACCTTTAAAGTGTTCGTGCCAAAACGCACGTGGTCATGTAAATAAATAAACTGTCCCTGTGACCTCAATCGGAACCTTCGGCGATTTCCCGCAGAGATCCCTTTCCAAAGGTTCTTGGGAATGGTCACGTGATAATTGTCAAATCGGCAAGATGGCGGATAATTGGTGAAAATTCTGACCTGTTCGAAACTTTCGTAAAGCTTCACGTTAAATAGATAAAATTTGATATTTAAATTTGGCAAATTAAAAGATTATGGTCTGATTAATAAAATTATTTATTGTTTTCACTTATTGCTCATGAAATACTGAAATGCGAGCGTGTCAGATTCCTGGCACGATTATTGGTACGATTTCCCTACGGAGTAAGCTTCAGTGTACCCGTTCTGTCAAGCATATAAACCGGGTACGCTGAAGTTGTTTTAGCTAACATAGCCAGCATAGGTTCCCTTCGTGATGAAATTTCAAGTTTTGACATGTGTCGTATCAATAGCTCCCGGAACGACATATATATAGTCACGTGATGACGCAAATCAACATCTTGTTTCGATTAAGCAGGGATAACATTATGTTGTCGCTGAGGCAAATCAAAATTGTTAGGATTTCCTGCTTTCTGAACAGCTGATATAGGATGGAGTTCTCTTGTATCGCGGTACTAACGATTCCAACGGAAATAAAATAGAAGAAAAGTATGTCTCCCCAATTTATATCTGTTCGACCTTTCCCTCCAACCATTCTACTTAAAGTGAAAACAATCTTTCGTGCAAAAGTTGTTTGAATAAAGCAAAAAACATAGGAAGTTACCCACCATGTTTCACCTTTTAAAAAATTCCCATGATTCTCTGTAATTGCGGTATTTAAATCGCGACCCTACTTTCTGCTTATAAAATGTGCTTACACACAATAAAACTCATTATTGATTCATGAAAGTCTAAGTTAATGCATCATTTATTTATTTTAAATATTCAACAATTTTTACTGGAAAATAGAACAGTTTTATTATCAGACTGTATCGACGCCATTTTGTTTTCTCTTCTTGTCTAGTACAGAGGGGTCATCTAAACTCAATGTATCTTTTAAACGAAAACAGACTCCTATAGTTCTTTTTTTACTTGTCAAATGTTGACAAAAGTCATATTGTCCAATTAAATGAAGGTAAACTTAACTCTCTCTGATTATTCTTCTGACTGCCGACCACAATTGATACCGCGTAAGTCATTTTCATTTGCGGAGCACGTGCTAGTGTCCGTTATTTTTTGTGTTCAAAGTGACGGCCCCTAGACATGCTTACTGGCGCTGTCACGTGATGAAAACAACTTTATTCGTAAAAACAACATGGCTGTCGAGATTTATATCCCTTTCAAGGCTTTCGAATCAAATTAATTCTAATAATGAGAATTTTTATGATGAGCAGGATGACGAGGAGAAACATATTTGTATGAAATGGGGTGATTGCATGAAAGGTTACTTTATCTTCCCATTTACGATGAAATATTACATTATTTAATGCCACGTGACCTTTTACTTTCTTCAAATTCGTGTTGACGTATAGGTGTCACTGCAGTGTCAGCCTCGTTACGATCGGAAAGGAAAATTAGAAAAGGGAGATTACTGCGATACCAGTTAACCAGCGATATGAGCAGAAACTACTATTCTCACATCCGGGTACTGATAAATTATTTACATTCGGGAAAGGTGATTCCTCGGCTGTTATCGCTGGTCTCTATGCATCTTTAACTTTGAATAATACAATAACTAAGATAAGAAATGGAAGAAGACGACGATCTTCCATTACCTTTAAACCATCAGATTGTTTTTATAATAATTATATGTTGTTAAAAGTTTTTGTTTCGTTTAAAATGAATTCAAACTTGCATATGAGTCAACGGTGAATACCGAGTTTTCACCTTTTACCGAATGAAGAAATGAACGCGACCTCATGATCCGATTGGTCAACTGGTCTGCATGACGTCACGGCGAAGCCAAGAATACATTCAAAATACCTCCAGCATAGGTTCCCCACTCTAAGCTATGAATAGCTATGACATACCAAATAATTAGGCTATTATGCAGCTTATTATTTTGTACCAGAATAAAGAACAAGATAATACCAGTTTAAGTCATGATAAAATTTGATATTCAAATTTGGCAAATTAAAAGATTATGGTCTGATTAATAAAATTATTTATTGTTTTCACTTATTGCTCATGAAATACTGAAATGCGAGCGTGTCAGATTCCTGGTACTACGATTATTGGTACGATTTCCCTACGGAGTAAGCTTCAGTGTACCCGTTCTGTCAAGCATATAAACCGGGTACGCTGAAGTTGTTTTAGCTAGATGAACAGATGAATGGAAATCCATGAAATCTCCTTTGTACTCTACATTTACGTAGTGACAACCCTTTAAACTCATAGCGCCACTTCAATTACATTTTATTTTATTTATGTAACAACATTTACACAATATCTATGCTTACCATAACAAATATTCACCTGTTTACATCAAATGATTAGATTTCAACATTTCTGCCACCATCTTTTGCAGTTTCCGTTAAGTGTTTATTGTGCGGAATTCTGCGGGCCTATTTGAGGACCGAAAATGTTCACGAATATATATGTGGACTTTGCTGTTTAAAATCGATTTTGTCATAATAATTATTAGTACATGTATTAATAGTTATAAGTAATCGTCAATTTCCCGTACATTTAATTTCAACGACAGGCTTCGTACCGCACTCGGAAACTCGTCAAACAAAGATTACAGTATAAAGGTCATTGTCTAAACACTTTCAATATTC
Organism: Saxidomus purpurata; assembly: GCA_022818135.1. Taxonomy (NCBI): domain Eukaryota; kingdom Metazoa; phylum Mollusca; class Bivalvia; order Venerida; family Veneridae; genus Saxidomus; species Saxidomus purpurata. The sequence goes on along the minus strand of JAFMSR010000009.1, from coordinate 32,520,429 downwards.
TAAAAATAAACAATCAGGCCCGCACAATACCCGTAGAATAAACTGGTCCATCCAGCCCTTTTGATTGGCTACACGGTTCCCGAAAAACGTTTCACGGTTAGAGTCATTCTGATTGGCTACACGGATTTAACTAAACTGACACGAGAACCGTTTACGGTGCGGTTACCGTTAATCTATATTTATTTTTGGAAGTGAAACGCTGGCGGTACTGTACATGTAGTAGGTTTACATAGTGATGTATCAGCATAGCGGTGTCGCCAACCGTCAGTGTCCTACGATGTAGTTTTTTTACAACAGTCATTCTATGTTACACAGTCATGTGTCATTGAAGAAAATGAAAATATTAATTGATTAAATTCTTTTTTAAATTGTTTACTAATGTAATGAAATGTAAATTAAATTTCTGTCCACCATTCATGGAACTCTCAGCCTGAGTTAATCTTTATTTTTGTTTCATTTGTTTCATTGAATCAAATGATAAGTTACTTTTTTACAGTTGAGCCCTACTTTACCCAAGAAAGGAACGTGCCTAGGTGTACTAAGTTCACTTTCTATCAGGGAGCCCCAGTTGCATGTCGTGGTAGTAACTGATTATAAAACCCAGTATTTTCAGTTAGTCTTTACAATCATTTTGACATCATAATTATGTTTTGTCTGCATTCTTCAATGATGCTGCAGCCAAAAATATCTTTCGAAGCCTCAAAGTGAAAATGGTACCCACACATTAAATTGAACCAAAATCAATTATACCTCTTATTTCGGAATATTCCAGGCGAAAATTTATAGTCCCTGGAGCACTTTGTATTTCAAATTACTTGTAGCCTTTACATTATAAAGAGCAATCCTTTACCGGTGAAACTGGCAATTATTTGTATGAAAAACATTCCTTACATTGCTTTTTATTTGTAAATCAAAAGAACTGCATTACATTATACTAAGTCTTGTACATGTATAGCGCATTATATTTTACGGTGATATTGCCAAAAATAAGAAAAGTGTTCTGAGAATGTGTTAAGTGAGGTTACAGTGGCAAAGGAATGAAAGGAAAGTATACATCAAACACTGTTCTATCATTCATTATTCTACCTGTAAATTCATTTTTCTATAGAAGACAATGAAGAGTATTCAATGTGCTCCTGGGACTTAAAACTTTTGTCATGGATTGTCATCAGAATTTTCATTTTTACCATGGTTAGGGATGTTGCAGAAAACGCCATAGATTAATATTATATCACATCAGAATTCTGTTTACTATACCCCCGTAACAAAGAAGTTGGAAATGATGCCATTATTTCCAGCTTATATATGCATGACAAGTATGTGTATGGGGATTGTTACTCAGTTTGTTAAAATTTCAAGTTTTACATATTCCTTTTCAGACCTCCTTGAATACGGGTGAATATGACGTCATTTCTGTGGAAAACCCTCGGCCTAGAAGCTGCCAAGTCAAATTAGGTAAAGATAGTAATTAATGTTTTTCAGCTTTTGTTAAAAACTTTCAAACGAAAATATTAGGGGTTTCTGTCCGGGCAGAATGATCATGATCTGTGCTGGAAACAAAGGCGGGAACACTTTCTACCAGAGTGGTATTAAACGGTTAAATGATGTTTCTTATGCACCTAATGCAGTGATAAATGTAACTTTCTGAAAGTTTTTGATGCTTCAGATTATCTCAATTATTATCATGTTAGTAAAACAAATAAAAAAAAACTTTTAAATTTTTTTGTTATATGGTGAAAGGAAACATGTAAATTTAATTTATTTAAATTATTAGCTTCATTTCACAATGTTTCACACTTAGTCTAATAACTACATGCTTATTACTACATGTACATCCCTTATTTTCACTATTAAAGTCTTATTTCTAAAATTTGAATGTAGGGTGGTTTTTTTTTTTAGCTTTTTAAAATAATTTTTCAAATTGTCAAGCACCTAGCTCACATATGAATAAACCAAATACTATTTATCTGTTGCTGACTGGCAGTTTTTAGATGTGCATTTACTAGAATTCACAAGAAAAATTAAAAAAAACAAGTGGATGCTTGTACAGTAGTTGGTATGTTGCTGTAGCAACTTGTCCCCTTTCTAGATTGGTGTGACAGACAGTATGATAATCCCCTGAGGGGCAATAAAAATTTGGCCACCTGCTGATTAATGACCAGTATTGTCATAAAAGTGTGCAGTACATGACATTGTAGGAAACCACCATTTCATTGTGTTCTTTTTTAACACAGGGCCTTTAATACATTTAATGGAAGGTGTAATTTATTCCCAATATGAATTAGATGAAGACAATGGTATATATTTATTTTGATTTTTCAAGTTGTAAAGTTCAGATTGACCAATATACATGAATGTCTAGACCAATGCTTACTTTTAGAAATAATGTGAGAAATAACTCTCATGAATTATGTGTTATTAGCAGACAAAATTGAAATAACTTTAAAACCACACTGGTATAATATTAGCAAGTATATGTGTCCTTTTAGACAAAAAAATCACTTGATTTATTATATAAACAAAATGTATATGAAATCTGACTTTTTATATATTTGGCATATGAAATTGTCCTTTCAAAGAATAGTACATACTAGTTATTGAGCCTTCACCAATTTTATCATGAAAACATGATTACAATTCATTTTTATTTTGTTCCTCTGTTTTATAAAGGTCCTGTTGTTGAAATATGAGACCTCTAAATTCTTATTGTTGCACTTTAAAAATTATTGATTGCCCCAGGCAGTATTGAAATCCTTCTTATCAGTATGTTATGTAAGATTGCATAACCTTATAAGCTACAGTATCACAAAGCAAGGTAGTGTAGATTCAGATGTTTCTGTCATATAGCACTGACCCAAAGTATAGTTGAACCGTGTTATTAAAAAATTAAATCCAACGAAATTATAGCACTATTAAAAGAAGGGATTGTCTCTGATTTTTTTTTGCTGAATCTGAGAAAGCAGTGGAAATTGTGCTTAATAGCTTATACTTGGCTTTTTACCTGAGACACTGTGTCTTTGTACACATTTTTATCTTAATAATGTTATCATAGTTTTGAACCTTTACTCTGCTGGTAGCAAATTATTCTGCTTTTCTATGCAAATTGAATGATTTTTAGAATATAGACATACTGATATTCTTTATTTTTTGTAGAAATCATGCCTATGAGTATGATGAGAATAAGTGTCACAAGCATGCAGTGATGAGGGAAGTTCAAAACACCAACATATGAAAACTGTAGGAAAACAGTCAACCCTTGCAGTGTGAAAAATGATGTTTTTTGTGATGATCCCTCAACCTGTAATGAGTCAAGAAGTTGGAAATTCTGAATTGAAGATTTTGTTGGAACTTACACTTCAGGAAGGATGTTTTATTTCAGTAGCAATTATTTGTTAAAGTAGAGAGATTCAAGAAGACTTGAATGGAAACCACAAAATTGGCTGTTGTTAACAGGTGACTTTTGTTCGGAGATGTAGGCAGTTGATATAGTTTCATCATACTATACATTGTTTATCAAATCAAGTTTTATTATCAATTAATTGCCAGATAAACTGTTTGGTTTTTCAATTTAATTGTAATAAATCAAACAATTCACTTAAAGCTGCTTGCTCTAAGATTTTGGTAAAATAATAAATTTCTTCAAACTGTATGTAAATAATGTATTTTTTAACATTATGGTGTTATAAAAAGACTCCAGTATAAATTCATGTCACGTACATGTATCTCTCAATTTCGAAAAATATACTACCATTATAGTGTAGCAGTGCCGTGTAACCGACCTTTTCAATTGATTTCTGCAAATTCCTACCTAGATTTTTGCTTATTTTTTTATTCTAGGCTTTAGTTTTATATTGATGAATAAACATGTCAACTTTTTTGAAAAAATACCTTTTTTAACGGTAACTGAGAGCGAGCAGCTTTAACGTGAATGCATTAATAAGCTGAAATAAACAATTATTTAGTTGCACAATGTAAAATGCAACTCCAAATTGTGAAGATATTCTACATCAAATAAACAAGCAATTAAAAGAGCCGATTTTCAGTTATTACCGGACAGTTTCATCGGATTAATTGCATGTGTTTGCTTCAGATGTGAAGGTGACAATTAAATGTTAGAACCTCTTCTAATTATCAAAAGCATCTTAATTTATTGCGCCCGTCTTTTGAGGTGCAAACAACTTTACAAGAAACAAAAGCCAGCTGTTAAAATTTCAGTGGACGTTCGCATCACAGTCCCGATTACGGGATGCTTTTTCACTGGCCACTGACCGCGGACGGCAGGTGACTGCTGTTCCCAGTCTTTTAAAGAGCAAATTTGGATGGGGGATATTCTGACTGGCTGTTGTCAGCAGGTGACCTCTAGTTAAAGGTGACCTTTAGCCAAGTTTGACTGTATTGTCAAATTAGAATATTGATTAGATACTGATTTTTGATGAAGACAACAGAAAAAGTGTAAAATTTAAGGCAGTTGTATGTAAAGATTTAAAATTTTTTCATGCCCGCCTGCGGTGAGCTCGATATAGTTGTCACTTTTGGCGGTTCGGTGTATGTGCGTGCGTCCGTCCGTCCGATTTTGTCCGGACCATATCTTTTTCATGTATAGAGGGATTTTGATGTTACTTGGCACAAATGTTCACCATCATGAGACGGAGTGTCATGCGCAAGAACCAGGTCCCTAGGTCTAAGGTGAAGATAACACTTGGAGGTTAAAGGTCAAATTCAAGAATGACTTTGTCCGGAGCATATCATTTTCATGCATGGAGGGATTTAATTTAACTTGGCAAAAATGTTCACCATCATGAGACGGAGTGCCATGCGCAAGAACAAGGTCCCTAGGTCTAAGGTCAAGGTCACACTTAGAGGTTAAAGTTCAAAGTCAAGAATATCTTTGTCTGGAGCATTTCTTCTTCATGCATGGAGGGATTTTGATGTTACTTTGTACAAATGTTCACCACCATGGGCTACCCTTGTTTTTAGAATTACTTCCCTTTGTTGTTACTATAAATAGCTTATATTGTAACTTTTTTATTACTGGCCGTAGAGAAAAATCGAGACCACTTTTCTGTGGCACAACATGCATGTTACATCCAATATTTAGGTGTATTTTGACCCATCTCTGCTTGGTTAGGAGTTAGCCCTTTTGACATATGGCAGGCTCGACATGCTGCACGTGGGCATCTAGTTTAAATAGTTCACTAGAAACACTTGACAATGATGCCCAATAGATGAGATAAATTTCCAAGTATTTGCAATGGAAATGGTGATGAAATGTTAGCTGTGAATTTAATATCAAATGGTCAGAATATGCTTTGAAATTTTGAAAGAGAATATAATATCGGTCAGTCTTCACATAAACTTAACTATGGCTATAACTTTGCCATTTCTTAACAATTCTTTATCAAACTTTCCAATTGTATTGTTTATGATGAAAAAGTCGTCATGCCACCAGATTTTGTAGGTAAAGGTCATATTTGACAAAGTTATGCCCCTTTTTGTGCTTAGATTTTGTCACCAAAACTTAACGTTGGCTATAACTTTGCCATTTCTTAAGATTTCTTCATCGTACTTTCAAATTGCATTGCTAATGACATAAGGGTTGTAATGTACTCAAAATTTGTATGTCAGGGTCATTTTTTGTCAGAGTTATGCCCCTTTTGTACTTTTTTGATTGTGTTACGAAAACTTAACATTGGCTATAACCTGATAACTTTGACATTTTCTTAAAGCTGCTTGCTCTCAGTTACTGTTTTTTTTTAAAGATTGACACTTTATTCATTAGAATAAAATGAAAGACTGTCCAGAATCAAAATATAAGCAAGAATCTAGGAAGGAATCGATTGAAAATGTTGGTTACATGGAACTGCCACTTAACATGTTGATATTGAAATTTCAAAAGCGTGTGCTTATTTTTGTAAATTTAGAGATATACCGGACTTAAATTTATGCTGGAGCCTTTTTATATGTTATAAAATACGTTATTTACATGCAGTTTTGAGAACTTTATCTTTTAACCAAAATCTGAGAGCGAGCAGCTTTAACATCAAATTTTCAAATTGTATTGTTAATGACAAAAAGAATGTGATGCTACAAAATTAGTAAGGTCAAAGTCATAGGTTACAGAGTTATGCCCCTTTTTGTACTTAGATTTTGTCACAAAATTATTGGTTATTTTAACAAAGTGTAAGCGACACAAGTGTTCTTTTGAACACCAATCTTAGTTTATAGTTAATACATGTACTTTTCAGACGTTTCAGCTGAAATGTTGATGATCATATAAATCATAAAGAAGAACATGATTGTTGTTGTTGAAGCTTCCCTTATAATTATCAATTCAAAGTCTTGTGTGATACAGGGCACTGTCTTGCACATATATCAGTAACCACTGGAAGTATTTTCCCTTATAACTATCGGGTGGGCAGACGGTCTGTTGCATTTTCCTTGTGCGGAGCATAACTTGAAAACTACTAGTTGGAATTGAATACAACTTCATACAATGGTCAAGCACATTGAGAGGAAGTGCAGTGTACAAGAACCATAACTCTATCTTGACTAATTACAGAGTGATGTCAATGATCAGTAAAATTACCAGGGTAAGTGATACATACACCTGGAAAACGTTTATACCATCATACCTTGAAATTATCTGATTTTGTTACAAGAGAAGATTAGGTAAATGTGTTGATAAGAATTATAAGCCTGCAATAAATGCAATACTGTACTGATTCTTTTACTGAAATATTTTGGTGGTGCAGTGGTTCACGCTCTGGAATACCAGTCTGGAAGTCCCTGGTTTGAATACCGTCCAGAGCACTAGAAGTTTCAGTGTTTTATACCACATAGAGATGAACTGGTTTTAAACAGAAAGTCTCGCATGTATCGGTACAATACACCGGACACACAAAAAACCAAGGTGTCTATTTGTAAAAGAGCTAGGATCTAGTACCTAGATTCCCTGACATTTGCATCTGTCTTTTAAACCTGAATCTGAGGAGAGTCTTTGTAGTTCATGTACACCCAGGACAGGGTTCATATAGTAAAGTACAGACTCTGCCCCGGGAAAAACCTAGGGTTGACCGGTGACTATAAAACAATCTAAATGAAGTTTAACTTTATCAGATTTTATTTATTTCCAAAATTACATTCTAACACAAGCGGCTACTTTTCCTATATAAACAAATAGGGGAATGCCGTATTTTAATTAACGATAAAAATTCAGCACGTTTTTCGAAGGACAATGTGCGGTAAATGACGTGACATATGTAAACAAGTGCGTCCAATCGTATTTCGCGTTTCATGGATACAATGAAGATATACTACGCGTTAAATAAAGTTTGGGATAGTTTTCAAAGAAAGTCGCTTGGATGCGAAAAATACTACGCAACCAAAATCCTGACTATATTTTATTCAGCGATAAAATACAGGGAGATATTTATTATTTCTTAATTAAAGTGAAGAATAATTTAGAACTATAAGCAACTTGCTATACGTTACTTTTTTGTTTCTGATAGTAGGCCCATTGATAGCCATGAGAGGTACCGGTTTATTTCAGAAATACTTAGCATGATTCTGGTCATTCATTTAATTTCAAATTTATTTGGCATTCAAATGTTTGTAGATTATCAGTTAAATCAGGAATGTTATATACTGGATCCCTTGTTACAGGGAATATTTGCAGTGAGTTCCAGCTAAAGCCAGGAGTATTCCTGCTAAAGCTAAGTGAGTAAGTGACTAACGCATGTGGCAATAAAGTGATTACTGGCTGAAGTTATTTAGCTAAGTGTGACACAATATTATTGTTTATACTTTAGTTTTTATCATTCTTTATTACATCATAATCATAATGAATAATTTCCGCCCATCACCAGTACAGCTCCTCAACCCCTTTTCTTAGGCCTAGCGTAACTGGTCATGATAGTATCTATTTAATTGTAACATTTTAATTTATTTAAGATTTTGATGATACTTCAAGTGTATAAAACTAAAAATGTAGACATAAAGTGTAAACTGACTTAAAAATTAAACATTTCCGAAATTGGGAAATTTAAACATTTTTTTATTAAATCAAATGTACTATAGTGTGACCAGTCATTTTCTTAGTTAGAACATTTCCGAAACGATGGTCACTATTTCGACCGAATTTATTGGACGGTAAAGCCTTGAGAATAATGTAAACGAAAGGTGAAAGCTTTACTGATTATGCCCTAAAATGGCGAGGAAAATATATATGCGCATGCGTAATGTCGTTTTCTCGTTTCACGCGGCGCATGCGCAAATGTAAATTCACGTTTCACGGTACGCATGCGCAGAAGGGAATTCTCGTTTAACGGTTACACGGTTAAACGATTACCGCATGGTAAACGAACGAAAAACGGTTATTTTCCCGAAAACGCGGAAGTGAAACGCAGGCGGTACTGTATATAATACCCAATACGTTACTGTTGATTAAAGATATTCAAACAAAGAACTATCTCTGTCCTCTATTTCTGACATTAGGCATGTTTTAACAGATTTCTTGAAACCACAATAAAATCTGATATGTTATATGTTCTCAGGCAAGTGTTTCTAATTCATTGTGCTGTTATAATAAAAAGTAGCTGATGTGAAACCATTAACCTGTAGGACATAAGTTGATAGTCCACATTTATTCTTTATATTAATGATTTAGCTACTTTATGAAACAAAAAGATAATAATATTTCAACAAGTTTTATGAAAGCTGAAAACAAAAACAAAAATCAACATACAATCTATAATTCATGAATTTCAAATTCAGTAACAAGAAATACAAATTGATATCTACAAAATTTAAAATTTATCAAAATATTTTCATTGCTAACTGTAGGATTCGGTATACGTAAAACGTACATTTATAACACGCTCCCTTCTCGTCATTTTAGTATAAAATACTTTGCAAATATACAACTGATATCCTCCAAAATGGTAAACTTGAGTGTTTGTTGCCAAAGGGCTAATAAAATGCTTTAACAACTTAATAGTCCGTACAGAACAGATCGTGTTTGCGCATCAGTCAAACTTTTACGTAAACTTTTCTTCTGATAGAATGTAACTTGAGTGAGCAGAAGCCGATAGTCCACTGAATGATTAAGTAATTTTATCAAACAAATAGATATTAGTATTTCAACAAGATTTATGAAAGTTGAAAACAAAAATCAACATAAAATATATTCATAAATTTCAAATTCAGTTATGATTGAAAGCAAATAAACTAACAGCGTTAACATATCCTAACAACATATATGCAAGTCTTTGAGGAGCGCTTGAAGTGAAGAATTTATCAAAGCTTATTTTAAAGCGTTTAGGATATGTACAAAGAACAATGCGATAGACCAATGGCGCTGTAAGTTCGTGGTTGATACATATTATGGAGAATTTCATATCTTTGATTCCCCGGAACTGAAAGAGCGGTAGATATATCACATGCTTCTGTTTATTGCATCATTGGTCTGTTTCTTCTCTGAAAGAAAAAACACATTTTAGAAGATCATAGATATAAACGTTTCTGTAACAGAACTTCTTGAACCTCTTATTCTGTGTGAAGGTAATCTTGATGTTCTAGTAATTATTCATAATAAAGTTAAGAATCAAATTAAACTCAATGATCTATGTCTTGTTTTTCTATATTGTAAAGTGTTATGTATTCAGGAAAGTGTCCGCTACAATTAGGGTTTAATTCATTTTTATTGATGGTAAGATTATTTATATGTTTATTCTTTTAAAGACAACATTCAACTACGAGTAGATGATCTTGCTTTATAATCAAACTTTACAATGTACAATTACAACAAAAACAATACATAAAATGCTAACATTCTTCGTTTCCGTCCCCGTCGTTCTGTCTGAAATTTCACAGGAGTACAGTTGTCCAAGCTTCCTAGGACCGTACTCAACGGTATTGCAAAATCTCTTCTTTTATGTCCTCCTACAAGAATTCCGATGCCTTTGGCTTCATTATTCTCACTCAGATTGTAGAGCAAAGCCCCCGAGTCTCCTTTCTCACTAAATGGTGCGTTGTCAAAAGGCTTAATCTCGAGTACTCCATTAATTAGTTCACCATCAATCACCGTCGTTGTGTTTATATCTGATATTTGTCCTCTAGTAACCTCTGTAGCCTTCCCAAACTTGTAAACCTCCATTTCACGTGCAATATCTCTGTTATCGAGCACATCACCAGAACTATAGTTTGGTAGAGGAATGTCTGCAATGGTATTATGAAATTTATTATAAAGAGAAGCTTTGTTAAAGTTTAGATATAGTTTATTTCAATTAATGTGTACATACATGTAGCAAAGTTTACAATTTACACATACAATTCATAAATACATGGTGAAAAAAGATTAGATGCGAAAGCTATAGAGCATATAGAGGTACTTGTTAAAATAGTTTCTTGTAAAATATGGCGGTTATGGTGATCTGTCTGAAATGTTGAGACATTGTTGCATGCAAAATAGAAAATGAAGTCAGAAAGAGACTCCAGTTGAACTCTGTTCGAATACAACCGATCGCTCGAACTCGACCGACGGTCCCTGCAAAATCTCTATTCAAATCATATTGTTCAACCTCCGAAACCTCGAATCACGATCACTCGACCTCTCGAACCTGTCTGGCGGTCCCTTCAGATCTATTTCATTGTCCAATACATCCTTTCACTTGAACAATTAAAGGTGTCAGTCTCAATTATCGAGCAAACAATGTGCATGTTTTTAAAACCTCGGTATAAGAACAATTAAAGGTGAACTGAAATTCTTTTACAATATTGATAAAAAATTAGTAGTAGATAGTAGTGGCATATATTTAAGGTTTTCTTTCATGGAAATGGACATACTATTAAATAAATGACGAAATTTTCGGAAGGGCATGTTGCCGCTTAAAACATAAAAAATAATGCAAGTTATGTGTTTGCGACTTAATCATTTTGACTTCTAACTAAAATTGGAATTAGTGAATAAATTGTACGTTTTCTCAGCTTTCCAATGATATGAAACATGTTACAATGTCTTTTGTCTGAGGAAGTCAGGTATGGTATCAGAAATCGGCTTTTAGACCCACCCGGTAAAAGCTCTTCAAAAAGGAAGAAGCAATAACCTCAAGAAATAATTTTATAGGAATATAACTTCAACACTTTAAAAAGAATCGGTATTAAAAGTGAAAAACAAATTGGAGGCAAGCATATTATGTAAACGTAAAGGATTTATTCGAGTAGCATTCGCTATTGATTTATCGGAGTAGGAGAGACAGAAAATATGATAGATATAGATTTATTGAAGGAGCATCGTGACCAGACAAAAGATCATTGTTAACGTTTACTATCACTGAAGAAGTTCTGGACTGCTTAGAATATGCTGCTGTTGATGTCGTCGCTCAATTTCTGGGCCCCATTTAGTAGAGTGTAAAAGTACAAAAGTTAGAAGTAATCTAAAAAAGTTATCTTTTACATCGTGTATCACAGAGAAGTAGTGGTGATTGTTTTCATAAAAACCACACTGACACAGAGGTGAATGAGATATGTTTTTTTCTAGGTGCTGGTTAAAGGAACTGCACTCAGAAGGAAGTCGGGCGTGATAGACTTTCCATTTCCTGTCGCCAACATAGAATTATTTAGGGCATATAGAAATATTTCGTTTTTAGTGTGGTTTGAAGGATGTCAAAGAAAACGAGAAAACGACTTGTTTTGATCAACGTTTATATATCAATATTTTGTTGATAATACTTATTCTATTTCAGCGTACCTTCATCGTTATAATTCCATTCTTTGTAGTCAGGGAAATCTCCTCCAACGGGTTTACGTGATGCATCTATATCAAAGAGTGCAACATCTAATCTATCTGTGAACTTGACACAGCAAAGCTTTCCACAACGGTATTTCTTCTTTGCTTGTCCAGGTTGAAAACAAATTCTTTCGGCAGGAAAGTCCCGAACATTTTGTTTAACTTTCTCTAGCTCAGAGTCGCCAAGGAGTACATGAGCACATGTAATTCCTTTCAAACCCTCATTCTTGTAATCAACGAACAGAGATATGGTGCCTACGCTAAAGGCTGTTCCAATTTCACAGCCAATCTTTATGTTTTTGTGAAATTCTGTTGAAAAACCACCGACTTTTCTAAAGAAATATACTTCCCGTACATCAGTTGGAAATTTTTGAATTGCTGATGGCAAAACGTCTTCACCTAGTGGTATTATACCTTTACATTCCACAAGGAAGACGATGCATGGAGTTTCCGTTATGGTTTGGGTTTTAGTATAATACCCAGTTGACTTTACATTACATGCAAACATATCAATAAGATTACTGTGATTTCCCAGCAAATATTTCTTTTTTGCCAATATAAGACCCTCTATTTCGGTCTTTTCTTTCTGGTCAATACGTTTGTACTCTCGCTCTTTATCAACCAAAAATTCATCTTCCTCGTTAATGCGGTCAATAGTTTTGCATTGAATATAGAACTTTTGCCCATACTTAGAGTTTTGTATTTTGCGATTGACTGTTACTCTCTTGGTAATACATTGGAACTGTACATGTATCTTATCAGGTGCAGCAACCATGTATCCGCAAAACGCCTTCATCACGCCTTTCGTCTGTTCTAGTTTCCTGCAAATAACTTCACATTCGGCTTTTTCTAAACTTTCCTGAAAGGATTTTGGTAGCCCGATTCGATTATTTGAACGCTTCTGTCTTATTTCTTCGACATCTGAGTGTGTTCCTGAAATACATTTTTATATTTTTTTCAAAATAAGCAAACGTGAATAATTTCCTGGTAAATTATATCTTCTCTCTACTACTAATCAAATCAGCATGATTTTGAAATATTAAAGGACATACTATTACTTGATTGTTTTATTTCATAAACAAACTTTACATCTTTTTACTTCAAAATTGACTTTACACATACCCTCATGTTAAACATTCTACATTGAAAAGAAATCCAATGAGGACATCGTCATGTATATTTAAATACAAATGTTCTGTACGGTTCGAAAATAAAAATTGAAATAAAATTTTAATTGCCAGAAAGCTTTTCTTTTTTGAAAGCAAGGTTATTGATAAAGTACTGTTCTTATAAATGAAGTGAAGTATTTTTGAATATCATTTTGAAAAAGAAGAAATTAATATGATTTTACAGTTGTAAAGAAAAAAATATCCGATTTCAAATTTTCTGTTAATTTATTTTTACCGTGCAAAAATGTTGTCCTTATGTATAGATAGGGAATTACGTATACATGGTATATGGGGAATCACAATTGCAGATAACAAAAATTCAACACACAGGTGAAATAACATAAACTCCAGGACTGAAACAATGCCAAAACGATTCTTTTGCATTGAAATTATATCCACAATTTACACATTGTAACACCATACAAAACACCCTCGTTGCTGATTTTATTTCGTTGTTCAAAGTATATAAATGAAAGCGGGAGGAACTGTGCATGACATACTATTACAGTTATCTTCAGCAGTCTCATTCAGCAATCTTTTAAGGTTTCAGTCAGTGAACTTTCCTTTTCAGCATATTGTGCTTTTAAGTTGTTAAAGTCTACATGAAAATATGTGACCAATATTGACCCCAGGGGCAAGATTTGAACAAACTTGATAGAGGATCACTAGACAATGTTACATGCTAAACATTTAAGCTCTAGGCCTTTTGGTTTCGGAGAAGAAGATTTTGAAAGTTTCTCCTTTATAAGTCTATATAGAAACCAGTGACACCCTGGGTGTGGTCAAATTGAACCATGTGGCATGATTTGAACAAATTTGGTAGAGATCCACTGGACAATGATACATACTAATGTCTCAGCTCTAGGCCTTGTGGTTTCGGAGCAGAACAGTTTTAAAGGTTTTCCTATATAAGTCTAAGTGAAACACCAATATGACCCCTAGTGGCAAGATTCGAACAATAATGGTAGAGGTCTACTAGATAATGCTTTACTCTAAATATCTAAGCTCAACGTCTTGTGGTTTTGGAAAGGAAGAATGTTTTTCCTATATAAGTCTAATAGTATGTTAAATAAGATGACCCTTGGGGCGGGGAAAATTTTGACCCGGGAGTCATGATTTGAACACTCATGATAAAGATCCACATAAAGGGAGTGGTGGTGTAGAGGATAAGGTGTCTGCCGCTCATCCCGGGGGTTGCGAGTTCAAGACCCACTGGAGTCACGACCAGACCGCCTCATATGACACCAGTGCTGGTTTTTCCAGGAACCGGACTCGAGAGTGACTCGTACATGTACAAGCTTTCTTCACAATCGAGCTAAGATAAATATGTATAAACTAAGTAGAAACTAAACTAATGCTACATGCCAAATATCTAGAATCTGGGCCTTTGTGGTTTCAGAGAAAAGACGATTTTGTGTGTTGTTTGTTTCCATATCAACCAGAGTGCTGCATGGAATGGAATTATTTGAACAATTTTGGTAGAGGAGCACCAAAGAAACATAACTGTCAAGTTTCATCAACTTCTGTCAAGACGTTTAGAGGAGATGTCGTTTGAAGAAAATAGTTAACGACGTAATGCACAACGCTGACGGACGACTGACATTGTGCTCAGGCGAACTAAAAACGATAGTAAAAATTATCCAATATTAACTACAGCTTATTTTAACATGCAAGGAGTTCCGACTTTGACGACCGGTCAGCAATTTATTTTGTATTTCAAATAGCTCATCAGAATGGGTTAAGGGTGTGTTCGTTCTTATAAAGAGGTACCAATGTTACAAGATGGACATAACATACTCTTTAATAAACTTATTTAAGTCAGGAAATGTGTCATACGATCATTTGTACCTTTCGCCCGGCAAGGAGAAACAAGAAATATCTATAAACAGGAATGTCAAACAAAATACGCCCGACAAGGAGGGAGAACTCAGTATCTGGTAGCTTATAGATTTTGTAAAACCTGTTCCAACTATAGAGCGGACAAGGTCAATTCACCTGTTTGAACTTGGGAGCTGAAAAGGCTAAATTTATTATTTTTCGATAACTAAAGGGCAATTATTCAAAAGTGTCTTGGGCGATTTTGCATGTTATCGAACTTCGCCTAGACATAATGCCCACAGATATTTTCAACAAGTTTAGTGAAGATCGGATGAGAACTATTCGAATTAGAGAGCGGACGATGCTAATTTTGCGTGATTCAAGGGCCATAATCCAAAATTGCCTAGGGCGATTTAGCTGGTTATCGAACTTGACCTAGACTTGGCGAAGATCCGATGAAAACTGTTTGACTTAGAGAGGGGACAAGGCTTATTTGGCCAATTTTGCATAATTCAAGGGCCATAATCCAAAAGTGCCAGAGTCGATTTGGATGGTTATCAAACTTGGTCGAGACATTATGCCCACAAACATATTCAGCAAGTTTGATGAAGGTCAGATGAAAACTGTTTGACTTAGAGAGCGGACAAAGTGTGGACGCCGCCCGCCCGCCACGGGTGTTCCTATTATACGTCCCTCCAGGCGTATAAAAAAGATAAACGGCGTTGAACCGAATAAGATACCCGAGAGACGGATACTTCAATCCGCACCTGCAGCCATTGGTGTTTTACCCATTAATAGAGCCTTTTATATGCCTTGAATATCGTTTATAGCAAGGTTTTCATTCACAAAATCGACGGACACTGTATAAACCGTGAATGGCAGTCTATTTATATACAAATTCCATCCACCGCGCTTCCATTCTTAATATTTAATTGGTGCAGAAGCAGGTCAAAATTCAGCTTATCGAGCTAATGCCGAACAATAGTTCTGATAAACTTTAAAGTACGTGTAATATAAAATTGTTTTCCAGGAAAACACCGAAAACATGAAATAATAATATTATAACTTGTAATATTATGTACTTATGTACATGAAGCGTTTAGATACATACATATTCTAATTCAAAATATTTCAAATTCAATATGTTGAATCTATAAATATCTTCTGTAACTTTCACAATATAGTACGATAGTATACTGGAACGATGAATCGGCACAAAGGATGAGACTGCACCCTGTAGGTTTCTGGGATATAAAATCACTACTGTTTCAGTTCGATATACGTTTATATATTAATCCTGTTATGCAGAATATTCAAAAAAGAGTTTGTACAACATATAAAAGGCTATTATGCAACCAAGAGCATAGCAGATACATTTTAATCAAAATACAAACGAACGGTTTAAGCAGTGCCTACGTAACGTTTTAGCAACGCATTGGTCAGCAAGACGCTGGATCTTGACATTGTACGGCATTGAATGTATATAACATGAGGTTGAACATTTACATATGAAGTAAAAATTTAACGAATAACACACATCCGTCTCTCGTAAACGCTAACGTCTGGCTAACATTTCATTTAATGGAAAACTAAGAAACACATAGTAGCATGATATACGAGGCAAGCAGTTTACTTCATCCTTTACATGAAATACACAGGAATCTAGCATCAATTGAGGGAATTTTTTTATTCTTTTCTAATCAATTTTATAATCAAAGCAGGTACACATACAAGCACTGATGAATGTTATCAGCACCCTTTTTTGATCTCCTGTGATTTTACGAACCTTTTCTGATACGGTTAAAGAAATTAATTTCACGAAGGGTGTTCGAAAATTTTCCTGAAAACATTCATATATCTTTTATAAATATTTAAGCAAACTTTTGACTCGAAATGCATCATCGTAAACTTAATATATATTCTTGATCTGTTTCTGCTTACTTTAAAAATGTACGATTTATGGTCGCTATCATAACGTCAAGTTGACGTGAGCGGGGCAAATTCGAATCGTTTTCAGTTACTGGTCAAAACGCATTTGCTTTTTTGTGACAATAGAAGTATATATTTGTAAGGACCTGCAGGCAATATTATGACAACATTTTATACGATTTTTGTCGGACATTATTGACCCCGTTCACCTGATATGCAATCAAAAAGAGGAAATAATTATTTAAAAGGGACTAAAATAAATGCAGAGCAAAGATATTTCAAGAAAATTCACGTTTTACTGAATAAAAGGCAGAACATTTTATTCAGAGTACCTATGAGATAATGTGAATATTTCAATGGCATAAAACGTTTAAAATTCCTACACATGAAGACGACCTTAGATCAGGTTGTCCGGCAATGGCGTCAAGACAATAGGAGTAAGAGTAAGTAAATAGAGTAAGTTTCGAAATTGATTTGGTAAGTAGTATATATATTATTTGAAGCTGTCCCGCTCACGTAAAAATATCGTTGCTATAGTAACTACAGAACGTGCACATTTAAAATAGGATGTAAATACGACAGTAGATTGAATATTCTTTGATGTACTTACATTAAAAATTTGTGAAATAATGCTGTTCAATGGAAGAGATATAATTATGTAAAGACAATTTTCTGGAAACTTTTTGAACGCCTCTCGTATTTCATCATGTCCAAGATAACATGACGTGTGTACAACAAGAATTGTGAGTAAAGATGATTCATCTAAGCATCTAAGCGAAGCTTTTATTTGAATGTCTAAGACATTGCAGAATGTTCATCTTTTTCATGCATATCTATATTTAATTATACCATGAATACGAAAATAAAAAGCACATAATACATGAAGTTTAAACTACCCTTTTGAAAACATGTATATCGAGTTATTAGCCAGTTCATGATAAAGAATTTACGTACTTGGTTCTGTTGGTAGTATGTCAGTAATTGACAGTTTTACTATTGTTGCTTGACGTTTCTTCTTTGATCGTGTTCTGGATGCCATTGCTTGACGTTTCCTCTCTGTGGGTGTTCTGGGCGCCATTGCTAGACGTTTCCTCTCTGTGGGTGTTCTGGATGCCGTTGCTAGACGTTTCCTCTCTGTGGGTGTTCTGGATGCCATTGCAAGACGTTTCCTCTTTGACCGTATTCTGGAAGCCATTGCTAGACATTTCCTCTTTGATCGTGTTCTGGATGCCATTGCTAGACGTTTCCACTTTGATCGTGTTCTGGATGCCATTTCTAGACTTTTCCTCTTTGATCGTGTTCTGGATGCAATTTCTATACTTTTCCTCTTTGATCGTGTTATGGATGACATTGGTAGACATTTCCTCTTTAATCGTGTTCTGGATGCCATTGCTAGACGTTTCCACTTTGATCGTGTTCTGGATGCCATTGCTAGACTTTTCCACTTTGATCGTGTTCTGGATGCCATTGCAAGACTTTTCCTCTTTGACCGTATTCTGGAAGCCATTGCTAGACATTTCCTCTTTGATCGTGTTCTGGATGCCATTGCTAGACGTTTCCACTTTGATCGTGTTCTGGATGCCATTGCTAGACTTTTCCTCTTTGATCGTGTTCTGGATGCAATTTCTAGACTTTTCCTCTTTGATCGTGTTATGGATGGCATTGGTAGACATTTCCTCTTTAATCGTGTTCTGGATGCCATTCTTTTATCGTGTTCTGGATGCCATTGCTAGAAGCACAGGAAGCATAGGAAGCACATGAATAATTGTTCATGAAGGATTTTGCTTAATTTTGTACACAATTACTGCGATATGAAATTGAATTGAGAAGCTGTTCCATAGGAAGTGAGTAACTTTGTAAGTTTTTCACTTTTTTGTCGCCATGGCAACCGTTTATTATATGTAATAATATTGAAGAATTGATACAAAATATGACTCCATCATTTCTATGCATAAAAAAAACTGGTTGATATATGATGAAAGTTTGTCTGTACATCATATTCTTTATTGTCATTGATTTCTACAAAAAGCAGTGGAAATGTTACAAAATTTCGATTTTATTAAAGTGACTGCTTTTGTAAAGATATGGTTCTTAATATAACGGAAACTTCATTTATAATGTAAAACACATATATCATTGCTTTTCAAGGATCCTGTTTAACCTTTGACAAAAATTACTGCAATTTTGAATTGCATTGTGATGACGTCTCTGTGGAAAACCAACAGTTTGTTGTTCTTACTCATATTTGTTGCCATGTCAACCAAACTATTGCTTCAGATTGAATATTTGTATTTAGAATTATCCGGTCATGTCTCCTCAATGAAATGTAAATGATGCAACTGAATAAATATTTAATTATTTCAACTTTTGCTTCTCCTTTATAAATGGACAAATATTATAATAATAATTGACTCAAAGGGCTACTTTTTTGTTGCTATGGTGCTAATAAAAACCTGCAAAAATCCCATAAAACACTTGAAAATGACAAAACACACTATGTATTCTGATTCTACACATATTTCTGTTGAAGAAAATGGTAGTAACTCAATTTTGATCAGATTATGTCATTTGGACGAAAATTTGCCTGTCTGGTCACATTTGTTCATACTTCATTTATTTTACATGTATACACATCGTAAACATTAAACTACTGCAAGCATAATTATTGCTGGGATTTATCTAAAAGATAGGATGAAATACAGTTAACTTTAAAAGATGTAAGCTTCTTTGCACTTCATGCTATAATTAGAAAATAAATCTTTGAAATAATTAGTTCTCGGTAGAGTATTTCAAATTTAATCATTTTTTGAAGTAGATCGCAGCGTGTAATGTTCATTCTTTGAAAATGTAGTAGATATGTCATATATGATAGGGACATACCATTTAAAGTTTTGTAAACAAGTACAACAGAGTGATATTTACATATGTCTGTAAACGTTCACTATTTAAATTCTTGCATTAACCCACAGGATGGTGATCGTTTTTGTACTTTTGATGTAATGCACGACAATGCGAAAATTTTATACCGACTTCAGGGACACAACTATTACTATAACGTGTATCATTTTATAAACATAGTATAATACCATAATACTGGGAATACCGTACCGCAATGTTTTGCAGATTTCATCATGACTAAAACAATTATAATATTCTAAGTACTAGTAGCACAGAGGTTCAACAGAAGTGTCAATATTGGCGGCATTTTCTGTCGTGTTATTTTGTTTAGGTCGGTCGTGGAGCGGACGTAAGAGGGTTACGGCTACAACCAAGAGACCTCAACCAATCGGTCAAAGAGTCGTGTCGGTGCATTATCACAGCAATAACCAGTAAATTAATCTACATGGACTATTTACGGATTATAATAACTGTCTGGTAATCTGGTGAGTTGGTAATGTAAAGCCTCTACGGTGAAGATACGACCCTACAAATAAGTCGACTGTTCCTGTCTTAATTTTTAAGCGTATTTATTTCTCTGTAGAACGCGTGAAGAAGCACCAATGTGCAGAAGATTAAACGCATTTATGCACTCTGTCAATCAAGAACTCCGAATTTTAAATTACTACCCGGACATTGACATTTTTCGAGATGCTCTTTAGTATCTCAAAATTGCTGGTTCTACATTGATGTGAGAACTTCTCGTGTATATATGTTGCCAGCTGCAATACGATGCATCGGGAATCTTGATTCTCAATCTTTTGCTCACATGTACATATTTTTTGTAGGCAAAATGACTTGGTTTTGTTGTTTTTGTATTTACGGTTATCGGCAAATCTATCCAAAAGAATATAGTTAACATGCCTATACAGGGCCGTCATCGGCTCCCGCGGTAAGGTAATTTGATCCCGCGAATGACGAAGGCATGATGGGATGGGAATGGGGGAGAGCTTATTCGTAGAACGTTGTAAATACCGTATGGGTGTTTTTAATTTACAAAGTTTTTCATAATTTAGCCCCTGTGTATTTATCAAACCTACTCATTAACGATACATTATAATCTTCGTTCCAAAAACAAAAACGACATTCCTCATCCATTAATTAAATCGCGTTATACAAAATACAGTTTCCAATATTCTGCTATGGTTGTCTGGAATGAAATCCCGGGTCAAATCCGTACCTGTGATAAATTATACACGTTTCGCAAACACTACAGAAACTATCTTCTTGGAAAACAACCATGATTATAAAAAGAATGGTTATATGAATTAATACAGGCAGCTCGCTCACAGCGTTCGTCTTCTTTCTTTTTTCTTTTTATATTATATACCATTGTTTAAATGTGTTAAGAATGCTTGATTGTGTGTAAACGTTTCCTTTAATCATATTGTTGACGGCCGCAAATGAGATAAATGATGTTGAAATTGTTTATTGTGTAACCGTCGTTAAATAAAGTATATTGAATTGAATTGAATTGAATTGAATTACAGAAGTCCTTCAGTATATTGATTAATTGTGATAAACTGAGGCTTTTTTCGCCATAGGTTCTTCTTTTAAATCGTATTTATTTATTATTTTACGTTCATTGAGCACATAATCTATTTCGAGAACATAATCTGTTAGATGTAGGGTATGTCCCTTTAAGCGTAATGCAAAACATAATTTGAGTGCTTTTTCATACATACCTTTAGGTCGAGCTAGTAAACACTGTTAACCTGCAGATATCTCTCTTTATCTTACATTAAAAAACTTGAACGGTGGCCTTATTTATATGGTTTATTGTACATCTTAATTGACAAAATACGCATGGTTTCGATTTATTAAAATCATAGATTTTTTTTTTTACTTTTTAGTGACAGCATACTTTCTAACGTAAGATTGAAACGTAAGAGACTTTCCAGTTTTCAATATATATTATGCATTTAAAGATGTATTGCCAGGTTTCTTGCAAACCAGTCATTTACTAGAATATACAGTGTTTCAAAAGGCAATCCGGGAATAAATTTAATTCACTTGGTTCTAAAGCAGCACTGTCACATGTCAACTAGAAGAATGTACTTGTTTCATACAACTATATTCAAGTCTACTTAGAGTATCTTTTTTCCACTAATTTCGTTTTTATCTTAACTTGTTTATTCACTAAACTTGACAGTACCCTCGAGTCACCAGTTTTCGTGGTAATAAGGAATCATCGGTAGGGGAGACCGGGGCTAGTTCGGCCTCGGGGTATGTTCGGCATCTGGTTACAAATAGCGCCTGAACCAAGATATAGATATGTCATCAATATTATGACGTCACTTGTGACGCTTTTTTATACATACCTACAAAAATGACCACCTTGTGATGGTTAATGTCGTTTTGGAACCGAAACTTCATTTTTACGATTTGTGCATTTCAGTTTTTATTTTTCTTGAGACCCGTTAAGATTCAGATTAAACTCTTATACGTTTATTAATAAAGGATAATGGGCTTTGATATAATACCATGTAAATTCCATTTTCTGCACCATGCAAGATGATGTCACGTGATATTTTTGTAAATACTGCCGGGGGCTAGTTTGGCCCTTCGAGAAGGGGCACGTTTGGCCTATAGCCGAACTTGCCCCGCACTAACACTTTATAAGCCGGCATATTTAATATATGGTTATTATACCCCCCGAAAACAAAGTGTAAGGGGGGTATACTGGATTCAGCTTTTCTGTCCGTCCGTGTGGCTAAAATAGGTTAATATGCCGTTTTAGTAGCCAACAAGCTAATAGGGAGCTATTCTTAGTTATGGGGCCTTGACTCCCAAGCTATTTTGCTGAAATGGTGTCAGGGACTCAGGGGAGGTAACTAAATACTTTTCAAAATGTCTATGTCTATGGGGGGCACAAGGGGCATTTTTGGTAGCCAGGGTGAAGAATAGGGGACACTCGTGACCCTATAACTTGGGAAAAAGGCCCTCACTTAACAGCCCCTTGGCTTTCAGCCATTAAACCTAAAATAATGGACCGTCCGTCCGGCCGTCTGTCTGTCTGTCTGTAGACGGAATCTTGTGGACACTTAATCTCCAAAACCCCTGGTCAGAAATTAATGATACTTCAAACAAGTAATACCGGTAAGTACAATACCTAGTTGTGCATGGTCTATCTTCCGGGTCACTAGGTCAAAGGTCAAGGCGACTCACAGCGACTCGGGATAGAAAAATATTCAGGACGTTAAATCTCCAAAACCCCTTATCAGAATTTAATGATACTTCACAAAAGTGATAAATACAATGCCTAGTTGTGCATGGTCTATGTTTCGGGTCACTAGTTCAAAGGTCAATGTCACAGGGGCTCGCAATAGTAAAATCTTGTGGCGTTAAATCACCAAAACCCCTGGTCCGAATTTAATGATACTTCACAAAAGTGATAAGTACAATGCCTAGTTGTGCATTGTCTATGTTTCGGGTCATTGTGTCAAAGGTCAAGATCAGAGGGGATTGAGATAGTTAAGTCTTGTGGACGCTAAATCTCCAAAACCCCTGCTCAGAATTTAATGATACTTCACAGATGTGATAGCACCATGCCTAGTTGTGCATGGTCCATGTTCCGGGCCACTAGGTCAAAGATCATAGGGGCTTGAGATGTTAAATCTTGTGCGCTTTTAAACTCCAAAACCACTGGTCAGAATTTAATTATATACTTCACAGAAGCCGCAAGTTGTGCTGTTCCAATAATTAAAGCATCAAATATTACATAAATTTCATATACTGTGTCAGTGGGGTGTTCGGGGCGTATTCATCACCTTCAGTGATAGTTCTAGTTGTTTTTATTTCTTACTTTTATTACATTTAAGTATTTGTTCAGATGCAGATCTATCAAGTAAAAAGATTTTCCTAGCAAGCTTTTAAGGTCTAGTAGATCTTTAGACTTCGGGACTAGGTTAATTGTTCAAATTCAATGTTAATATAAATACCAATGGTGGGTAAACTTACACACTGATGTTCAAAGAAATGAAACTATATGATGTTTGAATTATATATATGTTTTGATTTTTCAGTTTATAGATTGGTTCCGCGATATACAAACTTTGCACAATAACGTCTCTGCGGGCCGAACTTGCCCCATGGGGTGGCCAAACTTGCCCCTTTGCGGGGCAAGTTCGGTTACCTTGACCTGATTTCTTTGAGCAGAAATTACCCTTCTGAAAATAGAGCAACACTATAGGGAATAGCGGGGCCAGTACAGTCCAATTATGCCCAATCTAAATATATGTTTTTCAGAGGTCGAGCTAAAGCAGCCGTTGATAAATTGTGATTTTTCTAAAACGGGGCGGCACTAGCCCCGGTCTCCCCTAAACCATGAAACAAATATCAACTGAAAAACAGTTTTCTCTATAAACACTAACAATTCAACTTATCTCAATAGAAACGAATTTAACTGTAAATTTGTTGTAATGACAGCCATTTTAAATATTGCACCGGAAATGACCTTCTCTGCAGACTGGTATACCTCATTCCGTGTCATATGGACAACTTTTAATTGTAATGCCCTGGAAGGGGTTTAAACAAATAAAACAGTATAGTTTTGTACTTATGTTATTGTTTCAGATATTTCTTACGTCTTCTGTCTATTTTATGCATATGAAAAAATTCTTTCATAATTGAAAGTTATAACAACCTCTTTCACAGTGAAAGTATTTAAACGTTTCAGCCCTCCTAATCATGGTAGGTACACCGCTGTCAAGCTTCAGCAGAAGCAAACAATAACAACGAAACTGATAAGTGCAAAACAAGTGTTTATTATACTAAGACAGACAAGAAGGGTTATATATGGCAGATAATTTGAAATATTATATATAACTCTGACACTGAACTACAACTATTTAACATGTGTAACACTTGTATGGGCCTCAGCAACACGAAAAAGTTATCCCGAATTAATCTCCCCTGTTATGAGCTACGCATTGTAGGACCAGTCTAGTTCGACCTTGACCTTACGAAACAACGTGTAAACAAACAGACGACAGAAAACAAGTTGGAAAATGCCTATTTCTTTCACCTCCAAGCTCTACACGGAACAATCTTTATGCAGAAAGCGGGTTAAACACGTGTTCTTCTAACTTCCGGTCTGTGACGTCAAAACAGTGCGCGTCTGGTTTTGTAAACATTTCTGGTAACACGGATACGACTCTACCACGATTTGAGGTGACTCGACGGTAATGATTTCAAACGTTGTCATCCTTTATGATCGGCCGTATTTTTACACATCTGCAATTCGTGAATAAACATTGACCTAATACGGATATTAACAGCGACAACTATTTTCATTCAGATTACGTTTGGAAACATTTTTCCAACTCGAAGATACGTAACGATTGTATTTTGGTTCCTTTGAGAAAAATTTTGTCGGAAAATAGCACTAACAAAACAAAACGACCATAAAAACAGACAAACACGAAGCTCACTACTACATATAGTAAAAGCGCGCCCACAGTACAGGTTCAATACAGTGATCCAATGCGAATGATCTTACTCCTTTTCGAAATATTTGTTAGGTTTCGAACTATTTGTTTCGGCGGAGGCTCCTGTGTTTTCAGGAACGGTGTATCTGTAAAATCCGTATGATATTTATTGTCTTGTGTGTTTACTCTGGATCGGCTGTCTGTCAACAACCGTCCCAAAAACTATCTAAATGTCTTACGACACAATGGATTATAACTGCATATTAAATACATTGAATGAAATAAAGTTACTTGGCATATCGATGCAGATATAAATATACTACATGTTGCAATAGGATTTCTCAAGATGGAAAATGGAAAATTCCTACCTGAAGGTTGGAATATACATGTATTGCGAAAACTACACAGACTGTGATAGGATTTGAACAGTGCTATACAAGTTCTATATATTAAAACTAGCTCCATACCTGTATAAATGAGTTTATTGTTTTGAGTTTTAAACTATACACTCATTGTACATTCTATGGCTGGCTTACATCAACTGAATTCAACCTAAAATGAAATAAGATCAAGAATAGCTCACAGATCAACGTTCAAGTACAGTAAACGCGCGTTCATAAGTAAGTCAATCGAGTTAAAGTTCTGTCCAGTTTCTAGCCTGTTTATATATAATTTACTTTCTTCAAGCACCTCTTTGATAGTTTTACATAAATTCTAGTTCAAATATCGAAAACAGAAAATTTATACAGATACTGGTATTTATTAAGTATTCTTGTATTATTCCACCTTGATGTATATCACGTTGATACAGAAAGAGCCAGCAAAAATAGTTTTCTTGAACATTTTTTACGGAAATAAATACATAAAAGAACGTAATACGGATAAGTTAAGTACTGCAACTGGCGGACACAAGCGTACTCAAACATACGCCAACAGCTTAAATGTAGGTTTCAATTAATGTCAAATTTCCTTCTTAATTAAATCTTAAAATGTTGATGTGTTAAAAACAACTCACTGGAAGGTCTGTTATTTAAGAAAACGGTACATTGCCCATTTATATTATTTTCTAAAGTACTTATAAACCATTTGATTAAAAAGGAAAGAAACTTATATTATTAATTACATCAGTAAGTAACTTACCAGAGTAAATGCCGCTTATTGTATTACTGTATTAAAACATTACGTTTAACAAAATGACTGCATCTGAAAACAATGACTTGCAGTTATATATCGTTAACTTTTTGAACATTTCGAAAATGATTTATCAAGTTGGATATGATACACGTCAGTGTTTATTTTTAAAAATGCTATTATCTTTTGTATTACATTTACTAGCGCAAATATTTACTTGTTAAAGGTGACGATAAAAATTGTTTCGCTTTTGGACTTAAATTTCATATACACGCCTAACTCAAGGCAAAAGTAGGAAATTATCCCCACAGCCCCGTGAAGTTAGCCTCGAAGCACCTAGTTACCCCGCAGCCCCGTGAAGTTAGCCCCGTAGCACCTAGTTACCCAGCGCCCCGTGACGTTAGCCCGGTAGCACCTTGTTACCCCGCAGCCCCGTGAAGTCAGCCCCGTAGCACCCACTTACCCCGCAGCCCCGTGAAGTTAGCCCCGTAGCACCTAGTTATCCCGCGCTTTTTAAGCGTTTAAGTTTGGGAAATGCAGATACCACGGGGTGCAGGGAAAGATATTTCAACGGGGCATGTCATGCAGTTAACTTAATGGGGCTGTGGTGTAACTAGGTGTTATGGGACTTACTTCACGGGGCTGCGGGTAACAAGGTGCCTCGGGCTATCTTCACGGGGCTGCGGGGTAACTGAGTGCTACGGGGCTAACTTCACGGGGCGCATGGTAATTAGGTGCTACGGGGCTGTGATGATATACGGGGTTACCAGGGCTGCAATGATACCAGAGGACACGGGGCTGTGAAAATATGAAAGCGGGGACACAAATGGGTGTTATGAAAGATAGGGAACACTGTAAGAAGTACTATATGAAGGGCATGGGGTAAGGTTCGTGAGGCGGGGATGCTATATAAGGAGCGCTGTAAGAAATACCGTTTTGAGAGCAGGGGACACGGTGCAGGGTATGTAATGCGGGATGATAGTTATGTAAACGGTGCATTGGTACAGGAAGACACGAGCCCGACTTCATGTGAATGCGAAACACAAAGGGATGGTATGAACGCTTGGTAGCAATGTAAGAAGAACTGTATTGATAGTCGGGACATGGGGCTGAGTCCGTGAGGCGGGGATGATGATTACAGAAACTGGGTAATATGATACTTAAGGACACGGGGCTGAGTTTATGTGAACGCATGGACAAAAAAGGGTGGTATGAAAGCTGGAGAGTAGTATATGAAGTACCTTACTGATAGCAGGGGACACGGAGCTGAGTTCGTGAGGCGGGCATGATACTAATTGAAACGGTTTTACCAGGGCTGCAATGATACTACATGACACGGGGCTGAATTTATGTGAATGCGGGGACACATAGAGGTGGTCTGAAAACTAGAAATGAGTGTAACCAGAAGTGTAATGATAGCAGGAGTCACGGGGCTGACTCCGTGAGACGGGGATGCTACTTCTACAAACGGTGTTATCATTGCTGAGGGCACAAGGCACAGGGCACAAGGCTGAGTTCATGTGAATGAGGGAAGACAAAGGGGTGTTGTGTTCTCAAAGATTGGGAGCACTATAAGTAGAACTGTATTGAGAGCAAGGGACACAGGGCAGAGTATGTGAAGCGGGGATGATACCTATATTAACGATGTTACCAGGGTTGCATTGATACTAGAGAGCACGGGGCTGAGAAAATAGTACTGTAGACATATGAGAAGGTTTGGTCGTGACCCCAGTGGGGTTTGAACCCGCAACCTCCGGAATAAGCGGTATATATCTTAACCCATCAACACCGCTGCGTGTGTACGTTGTCCTGTGGTGATGTATGCAAAGGTTAATTCAAGCGGTGCTTCGGGGAAACCATATGCCATGAGGCGTGTTGAGACAAGGTGGCATGGGGCTAACATTACGGGGCAACGGGTACCTAGGTGCTACGGGGCTAACGTCACGGGGATACGGGGTACCTAGGTGCTACGCAGCTAACTTCACGGGGATGCGGGGTAACTAGGTGCTATGAGGCTAACTGCGCGGGGAAGCCGGGTACCTAGGTGCTAAGCATCTAACTTGACGGGGATGCGGGGTAACTAAATGCTACGGGGCTAACTTCACGGTGATGCGGGGTATCTTGGTGCTACGGGGCTAACTTCAAGGGTATGCGGGGTATCTAGGTGCTACGGTACTATACTTCTTTCCAGAAGATATCTAACATTTTATTCTTTAACTCGCTTTGAAAAGCACTTTACCCAACAACACGCATATACATACGGAAAATAGTGATACTCTTACTTTGCTTTAGAGCAAGTTTGAAATATTTCTATTTGCATGTAATCTATCCCTCAAAATAAATTATAAGGCTCCGTAGTGTGCTCGGTTGGATTTACTTGAATCAGTCGAAAATTGTTTATTTCACGCTGAATAAATGTTGTTATTTTATGGTATTGATATCAGAAGAAGAGTGTGCACATTGGCCTTTCATTTCGCAGCTGACTCAGCCTAGTGGGCAACAGAATTAAATAATTTTGAAGTTGTTGTATCGAACATATTGTCCCGCTTAATCTTCTTTGTGTGTTTAGAGAAAAGACCATTATTGCACTCTTTAGGACAATTGAGAATGGAACTGGATCAACTCTAAATCGCAGTCATTCAAAGCAGCGTAAATATTGTGACCGTTGATGTGTATTAAGTGGTATTTCAAAGATAAGAAATGACTAAATGTTATTCACGCTACAGCAATACACTTATCAAATGTCGGATACATTTTAAAGTTCTTCAAGACATTTTATAGACAGCAATCGTCTGTTTTAATGCAATTAATTTTATAAGCACTTTTTAGACATAGAATTTAAAAAAAAAATTCTTACCCCTCACATCAATTGAATTTTGACGCTTTTTTTGGACATCTAGTTTTTTCAAGCACTTGCCGTTGCTAGGTAGTGCAAATTGTTTTCGATGTCTTTCTATGGTTACAAATGTATAAAGAAGTTCTGAATATTCAGACTTACATGTACAGTTCAGTTAAGCGGTATGCATTTTAATCGATTGTCTGCCCTATATTACTTCTATTTTCTTTTTTTATTTTCTGCGCTGGAGTAAATTACAATGTAGGAGGAATAAGTCAGACAATTAAAGTAACGACGTTAAACGGAATGACAGTTTACGTTTAATGTTTTAAGTTATTTTTTTGCTGTACCAGCAAATGACACGCTCAAATTTTAAAATTTCTAGAATAGGTTTTGAAACATGTACTGTATATTAACAGTCGATTACATTAGTGGCAATTTTTTTAACGATTTTTTAAAAAATTGTTCTTATCTTCTATTGCCTGCAATTGAAACTTTTTTAAAACATTTAAATCTAAAACTAAAAAAGTAGTTAATGATGACATGGTTCCTAAGATAACAGCAGGACATACAGTATAATTATTTGGTAATGCTAATAATACATGTAGTCCAAATGATTTGTCATTTGAATACATGCGTATCAGTGGTTTTGTTTAAGTTTTCGTGTTTTTGGTTTAACATTTGATATTATATGTATGTTTTATTAGTTTATACTAATTTATTTTCGGTCGATTGTGAAACAAGTTATACAACTTATATTAATCACTCTCGACACCTTATTCCTGATGGAATCCATCGCCGTGAGGGTATGAGAGAAGAGAAGCCAGTTTTTCCCTTTTAATGCTGAGCGCCAAGCTATGTTTTATTCTGTATTAAAGACACCAAAACAGTAATTATCAAAGCTAAGTTATATTTTAACTTGCATTGCGTGATCTGTGATTTTACAGGAAAATATGTGAAATTTGGAATGATATTGATGCAAATCAGTAAACTTATTCATTCTGTCAGTTCATGGTAGCTGGACCGATTGGACTGCTTGGTCAAGCTGTGACAACACATGTGGCAAAGGGACAGAAATAAGGACACGCTCTTGTACAAACCCTGCACCTGCAAACGGGGGGCACAACTGTGTTGGCACAACAACAGAATCAAAGATTTGTCAAAAAGATCCATGTCCAGGTACGTCAACATGCTTCTTTGATACTTTTAATTCTGAACAATGCATTTGTTACTCATCTGTGTTTTTTAATTAAAGTTTAATGTTGATAAGAATACAGCATTTACCAGGTATATTAAACAAGCATTTACATGAGGTATTTGTACTTTTGGGGTTTGCTTTATCATAACTTAGTTCAATTTCAAATTTAAAACTCATTAAGCTTTTTTATAGAATACATTCGATTTCAATTTTCAGCATTAAATTATATTGTTTCTACAGTCAGTGTTTATTCTTCTTTATATACGCAATGATCATTTGAAATATATAATATATTGAAAAAAGCGAAACATGTTTCCTTGGTAAACCCTATAGAGCATGATGTGTAAACAAAGTCACTGTTGAATTTAATTAAGTCAATCATTATATTTCCGGTTTATAATTGATTAATTAATGAAATATCAACAGTAAGTATATATAATAAATTATGTTGTTCTAGTTCATGGTGGATGGAGCACTTGGGCTCAGTGGGGATCCTGTTCAGTTACTTGCGACGTCGGTATGCAGCGTCGTGACAGGTCGTGCTCGAACCCATACCCAAGCCTCGCAGGAGATCATTGCTTTGGTGATAGCCGAGACGACATAATTTGTATGCCACGTGCATGTTCAGGTAGAATTTAAGGGACGCAAATTAAAATAATTAAAATATATTTCCCTTCAAAGTTACCATGACACATTTACAAAAGAGTTTTAGCAATTATTTATAATGCGAGTTATTTAGCAAAAGTTTTCAAGCATACTAGTTTGTATTTTCATTACGCAGTATATATTTTGAATAGTATTATAACTTTAATAACAAGAGAATACATTGAAAGTTATAGCTATCTCATTTCCATAGGATTCATTGTACGACAGTATTATGCATTGTACTTGACCATAACGCAGTATAGCTTTTTTGAAAGGTACACGTTATAAAGATTAAATGTATTTGAGTAGAAATTATCTTATTTTAAAGTAAGATTTTACTTTCAGTTTTTTTAAACAGGTGGCACACTGCTTGTTTTTACTAATAGCGCTTTTATATGTTTTGTCATTTTCCGTATTAGGTTTTTAATTTTATAAAATTAATATGGTATACACTACTATACAAAAATATTAATTACAGCTGACTTTTGTTCTGATTTACCTGCCGCTGTTTGTTCTGTCGAAATAGTACAGTAGTCGGAACGTAACAGTTGTCAAAATTTGCGTATATCGTGCGTGTAACGTGCGTATAACGTGCGTGCGCTCATCGTGTATTTTTTCAATCGTATATCGTGTATCATATCGTATCATTCATCGTGCAACGTGCAGCATATACTTATACATGATATACTATACACGATATACGATACACGATTCACGGTGCAAGATATGCCTTTACGGTATACGATTCCATGTTTTATTTACTCGTGAATTGTTTTACTAAGCGTTTACATCTCTGCAAAAGGAACTTAAGAGCTGACTTCACATTTTTTTTATTTTTCATTCGTCAGTACAATACGGACAATAATGACTTCCGGGACAGGCGGAAGACAATAACACCCGAAATCCGAAATTTAATCATATTTTATCGACGAAAAGGACATAATATTTCTTCGTTATCTAAACTGTGGTTGTCACGGCATTATCTTAGCAGTATACAAGGTATAAGGAAAACCATTAGGAATTATAACAGGGCAAAGAACATCAACTACTTTAGAAGGTAAACTACTGATATTTATTAGGTAGATAAAAATAATATGACGAATCGACGAATTATCGATAGTTTTCTAAAATCAGTTAAAGTCCGAGCTAAAATAATTGTACAGTACCTTATTAAAATTACATTCTTTTTAGGCTAATCCTCATAATCGTTATAAAACAATCGCCACACGAATTTACTTAAAAAACTATGAATGATTTATTGAAAAGATAATTATGTTGACTGTCAAAAAGACAAATGGACAGTGTCTTTCGTGTAGTGGCGCTTTAAAGAAACGTGTTGACAGCAATTAACTTCCGCCCATTTTCTCGCACCTCAGAATCAATATTCAAATTCAAATTTGACACTTACTGTAAATTATTTCGCACCTAGGTAAACTGTGGACATTTGAAATTTAGTCCTTTTTATATTGTGTAGGTGCGAAACCTATCATTAATTAGTTTTATTCTTTTGGTCCAATTAACGGTATAAGGACAACAGATTGTAAAAGAGAAACAAAACAAACAGATTTGGTGAAAAAAAATTAAGTAAAATGTAAAAAGGCTAAAGTAATCTTTTAACGTGTACTCCGTCTATCGTGTAGCGTGCAGCGTGCGATTTGTATATCGTTCATATCGTGTATCGTTCTAAATCGTGTACCGTGTACTTACCGTACGTGTAACGTGTGTGTATCGTGCGTACATCGTGCGTGTATCGTGCGCTCCGTGTGACAACTGTTACGTTCCGACTACTGTACATGTAAAACGAAATTTACATGAACATTTTGTTTGATAAATAACATAAAGTGTCCTTGCAGACGGTGGGTGGGCAACTTGGAGTAGTTGGGGTACTTGCAGCAATACATGTGGTGGAGGTTTGCAGTCAAAGACCCGAACCTGTACGAATCCTAAACCGTCGTTACTAGGGAAGCAGTGTGTGGGAAGTTCCGTAAAAGACAGCCTCTGTAATATGCAAATATGCCCTGGTAGGTAAAGGTAGTGTATACAACACACTGCATGTACACGTCCATGACCATACAATTGTCAGATAGGAGATGTGTTCGATAAAATTATGTGAGCTCGCATTTAGCGGACATGTGTTAGAGTTTGGGTTATTTTCTCAGAACAAAATAATCTCAACGCCCCTGGTGTAAATTACGCATTTAAGGCAATGGTCGATTTTCAAAAATAAGAAAATTCGCGTGAATATAACAATTAGGTTGTCGTTTCTGTTTACATTGACCGTATGTATATACTGAAACCGTTCATCCTAACTGTATCCATAATCGAAAATTCGAAAACTAATTTCAGTCACTTGTTCTATTATAATTTGGTGTGTATAAACTACAAGTTTACAAATTCAATATTTTCAGATCACAAAGTTGCATTCACTGTCTATGGTTTAAGTGGGACCGGAAGCTCCATACTCATATTCCCTCACGTGATTCAGAATTATGGCAATGGCTATAGCACCTCGACGGGAAAGTTTACTTGTAGTGTCTCAGGAATTTATCAGTTTAACGTGCAAATTTCGAAAAAGTTTTATGTTAACACCGATCGAGTGTTCTGTCATATCTATTTAAATTCAAACATCCAAGTTGGGGCTATTCAAGATCCTAGTGGCGACGACAGAGACGGTTACTCCCTCAGTTTATCTGGAACATTCCATCTAAATGCAAATGACACTGTTTATGTAGGCGGTTGCCTGGGTATCAACGCTGCTTACGCAGACAAATACACGTCATTCAATGGCTTCCAAGTGACTCCAGATCATTAAAACACTTTTTACAAGACGTTGATCCTTTGAAAGGGGGGGGGGACATTGTATGGAATATCTGAAATATTTGTTTTGGTTTATTTTATTCAAATTCTGAGATAACCAATGGTGTTGCACTGTGTTTTTCAATGGTAACCGTATTAGTATATGAGTCATCTGTAGAAGATGCTGCAGTTCAAGGTAAATATTAATTAAACAAATTTGATAAAGTAGCAAGATATTGTTCAAATCTTTTAAATTACACAATTCATATGAAGGAAAATGTGATTATTATGTGATTGTATTATGGCTTCTTTGTTGTCACGGGCATGTGTTGTTTAGATCTAGAATTAAGAATCAAGTTCCAGTTTCCTATTTGATGATCTTTTTCATAGTGGAAATCCACACAGTATGATACATGTAATTCAACAAATACTAATAAACGGATATTGCAACATTTGTTACAAGTTTAAGTAGTCCTGTCGCCAGTCCATACTTCCCAGTGTTCGTATTTGATAATATATCCGCACGGCACTCGTTAGAGTGGAATTAAACAGTCAAGACACATCGTGTGTTACTTGTTATTACATGATTATTGTATGTTTATACAATGACTTAAATGTCACCACTCGATGCTCACAGTATTACAAAATATGTTCATACAAGAGAAACTAGCATTCTGATGAAAACTATGTGTATTTACTTAGACCTCAAAATCTTAGCTGTTTTTAAATGTTCTAACTTCAAAATATATTAATTTGAAGCATTTTCCAATAATCAAATAAAACCGTATCATTAACAACAGAACCAATTAAATTCACGTAACTATGTATATATAAAGTTACATCATAACAACTTATTTAAAGTGTTGTCTTACAAACATCATAACCTGTACCTAAACAACCAGAAAGTCTCAAAGTTTATTTTCAAAGACGGTCTAATTGACATTATCATCAACACAATCAACGCCCCTTTTTGCACACAGAGACCTGTCAAACAGAAAATTTCATTAATATGCTAAAGTTGTGACACTACTGCCTTTAACATATGCTGTGTAAAGCTTTACATGATAACAATTCAAGCGCATTATTTATACATATAATTAATCTTTACAAAAATTAACCCTTGTTGAGTGTATGCAATTCCTGTATAATATGTGATATGTGTATATGTTTGATCAAGTGATAATTTTTTTAAGAATTTTCACCTTATTTGTACACTGTATATGGAGAATTCTTACTACACAAAACAAACTATAGGACAAAACGAAAAACAAAAAAGTGTGTTTATACAAAATGTACCTGCTGTCAATAGGACTAAAGAGTTATGATAATGTACAAAATGTATAGAAACAATTTACAATTAGTTCGGTTCTCTTATCCAAGCGTTTATTTCCAATTTATTTAAAACTTTTTGTTTTTCCGTTTTTCGGTTATTTCCGTTAAAGCCATAGTGATATTACATGCAATGAAACGGCCTGTGTTTTTCATAATATCATAAGAATTTTATTGAAACGATAGTGGTTTAGAAGCTGATCTCGTTCAAATACATTACTCCAGTTATGACTCAGTTAGCCATACAATGCAGTGGAACTGAGCCACTTAATATGTAACTTGAGAATGTAACTATAAAAGAAATAATCAAATGAGGTTTGGTTGAAGCTGGTCAAGGGATTTCTTTTTTTGATTTTTTTTTAAAATTTCAGTTATATATTGATTACATAAACTAATGATTACCATTCATCAGACTAGTAAAGCATTTAACTGAGTTAAAATCCTCCCGTTTTATATTGTGAAACATACAAATTTCATTTATTTTATACATACATACATTGTTTATAACAAACTTCTGGTGATTTTGTCGAGGAAGAATATTTATAATAATTTCTAGATTTCCATATATGCCATTTAAATTAAAAAAGGATGGTATTAAAAAATGTACTCCTTCAATAGACTCTGTAAAACCAAATACTATGTGGTGAAAGCCTAAGTCAATTTGTTTTTGGTTAAGCAAAATTTAAATGTGTTTATAACCTTAATCATTTTTCCCGGCACAATTTTTACATTTTTACATTTCCAAAAATTTAAAGATGATAGAATGTTTCCCTTTTATTTTTACATATATTACACAACCCGTTTGAAACTTTCATTAGATTTAGTTTATGTTCCGTAAAGATAACGTTGTGGATAAACTTCCATTGAAATTGCTGAGCCGGCTAAGGAGGCGTATGCTTTGTAAATGTTTAACCAAACAGCAGTCCAGCGAATATTTTTCTGCACCGGAAATTTTTGCTCCCATTTAACCTCGCAACATAATTTCGCGCAGGATTCTTTACTATATAATTGTTGTAAGATCAGTTTTGTTTCTAATTCTTTTGGTTTGATTATTTTTTTCCGATTTGTTCGGAACTGCCTGTTAGACCATATCATGTTTGAATTGCTTTTCGCTTGTACGTAACCTGTTTTCAGAGTTAATATGAACTCATTAGGAATGCTTTGTTTTAATCGAGACCATTCCGAAATCCAGTTACTTTTGTATTTAAGCTTGCGCATAAGTTCAGTCTCTGATATAAATTTTTCCGTTTTTAAGTCCCAGATGTCTCTTATCACCTTTATGTCACTTAGGGTAAATGTTTTCAGGAACAGAGGTCTTTTTTAAAACTAATATTTTTGTTTTCGAACAGATTCATCTCTAAAATTTGCTCTTGCGTATTTGGATTACAGCTTTGCAAAAAAAGTCTCCAGTTTTTGATCGCATGTTCGTAAAACGATGGCATTTTAACTTTGTTTAGTTTGACATTCCCAACATATGAACAGCTGCATAGGAAAAAAGGTTGACCAAAAGCCTTATCCAGTGACTGTAGATAATGCTTGCCTATAACATTCCAGTTTTGAGTGTCAGACTTAATAATTTTGTATATCATCTTTAAATTTAAAGCCAGTCTGAAATCGTTTATATTAAAATAGTTAAACCCGCCCTGCATTTTATCACGTTTTAAAGTCAGTCTGGAAACTGTTGGTTTTTTACCTTTCCATATAAAATTTTTGATTAACACCTCTAGCTCACGTTCGTAATTTTCAGATATCCCCCTTGTCTCCATTTCATAAATGATAGATGAAAAGATAAATGTTTTCACTATTAAAATTTTTCCTTGAATTGTAAGGTCTCTTGATTTCCATTCTTCTAAACACGATTTTATTTTTTTAATTTTTTCCCTCCAAATATCATCATTACTGATGTTGTATCCGTGATAAACGCCTAGTGTTTTAACATTCGATTTCGTCCATCTTATTTCATCAAATTTTGGGCTATGTCCTTTGAGCTTTCCAATGAGCAGACCGATAGTTTTTTCCTTATTTAACTTTGCCCCAGATGCTTTTTCGTACGTGTTAAGATTTTTAAAAATATGTGGAAGGGAATTATGATTTTTTTGCGAAAAGCTGTGTGTCGTCGACGTACTGACTAATTTTGGCTTCAACACTTGTACAGTTTGATGACGGTAGTGTAATTCCACAGATTCTATTATAAGCTCGAATGCTACAAGCCATCGGTTCAGCTTGGATGATACACAGAATCGGCGCAATCGGACAGCCTTGCTTTATTGAACGAGATATAGAAAAATAGTCGGAAACAAACCCGTTCGTTTGGATTGCAGTTTTTGAATGCTTTAACAACATATTGACCCAACCCCTGAATTTCTTCCCAAATTTATCAAGACATTAATTAATCCACTGCCACTCACATCTGTCGAACGCTTTAGTCTGGTCTAAAAAAAAAATAATACCTTCACTCATTTCTTTATCTGTATACTCAATTATGTCTTGAATAAACCTATTTGCCTCATTTATGTTTCTCCCATCTATATATCCTTTTTGATCTTGGTGTATGAGTGTATGAAAGAAGGTAGAAGTGGTTTTAGTCTGTCGGAAAGACTTTTTGCTATGATTTTATAGTCGACATTCAGAAGAGTAATGGGACGCCAGTTTTTTAAATTAGTGACAGAAGTCCTTTATACTGAGTATTTCTTTTACTAGTTCAAAAACATCGTGCTTTATTAGATACCAGAAATGCTGGTACCATTCCGCTGGTATCCCATCCTCATCCGGGGATTTTGATCTTTTAAATTTATAAACTGAGGATTCAATTTCTTGTATTGTAAGGTCTGATTCTAATTCAAGCATTTGGTGTTCGCTTATGCGTTTATCAACGGTAGATAACAATATCCGCAGCATTTAGGTCTATATTTTCTGATGTAAAAAGTGTTTGGTAATATTCCTTCTGCACCTTTAAAATGTTTTCAATACCGAATATTATCTCCTCTGATTCAGACTTTATTTTCGACCATAGTTTTTGCTTACCATTTTTCTTTTCTAAATTAAAAAAATACGCAGTTGACTTTTCATGTTCCTGTATGAACTTCGATTTAGAACGAATCTTTGCAGCATTTGCTTTTAATTCATAATATGTAGAGACCTTTAATGTAATGTCTTCTATTTGTGTTTTGTAAACCTCGCAATTTTCCTTCTGTTTCAAAAATTGTAGTTTATTTTCTAGAAAGCTAATGTTCCTTTCGTGTTTGTTTAGTTCTGAGCAAAAATCAATGCTTAATATTATTTTGAGGTTATGTTAAAACATATATCTTGTTTTCTTTTTTGTCCATGAATGCCAAAAACTTTCTATAAGTTCAATGTTTTTCTCATTTTCTAAAATACTACAGTTCAGTTTCCATAACCCATGTCCGCGTTCGACATTACCTTGATACAGTTTTAGAGTTGTTGCATCGTGATCCGAATGAGGAAAATGTATTATTTTTGTACTCTCTATTTCATAATCAATCGAAAGAGAAGTTAGGAAATAATCAATTCTCGATTTTGCTTCCTTGCGATTAAATGTATATACGGTCGCGCAAGCATTTCGTCTGCGCCAGATATCTTCTAAATCGAAGCTTGACATCAG
The DNA here is from genome assembly GCA_022818135.1 of Saxidomus purpurata. Classification (NCBI taxonomy): domain Eukaryota; kingdom Metazoa; phylum Mollusca; class Bivalvia; order Venerida; family Veneridae; genus Saxidomus; species Saxidomus purpurata. Next base: position 32,481,805 of record JAFMSR010000009.1, on the reverse strand, counting down.
ATATGATAGTTCACGAAGACCTTCGTCGTCATGACGTGTGCGTGACACCGATTTCGTTTTACGGTCGGCGTTTATATTCTGTACACAGTTATAATCACCACCGGCTATAATTGAGTTATTATTATTTGAAAAATGTTCAGAAAGAATACTGAAAAAATGTTTGCGATCGCATGCTTGATTAGGCGCATATATCGTAGAAATTGTTACGACTCGATTATCTGTGTATTGAATATCGATAGAAAGAAACCGTCCATCGTTTAAAACTTTTTCATTTTCAATTGTAACCGATAGGTTACACTTCATTAGAATAGCAACAATAGCTTTTTTCCCGTTACTCCAAAAACATGTCCAACCCAATTCCCTCGTCCATTTGTTTGCTTCGATATCACTACTACAAGGCGTTTCTTGCATTAAAATTATATCAAACTTTTTTTCCTTAAACCAGTTAAACACTGAGTTTCGTTTCTTATCATTGCATAACCAATTTACATTAATTGATACAATATCATACATGGTGTACAAATGACAATTGTTTAAAAATCATTCTTAATCCGTTTTGCATTTCTGTTTGCGGATGGCGGAGTCGAAGAGTTGCTTCCCCTTCCTCGCTTTCTAATCTTATGGGGGGTCTGGTCTATCATCTCGTCAGACTCACCCCCGTAAAAGAAAGCCAGGAAGTTCTCATACATTTCCTCGGCTCCCTCATCCGAAACATGAATCCCTTTGATATCTCGCTCATCATACAGACGGCTTTGAAATTTTCCATTTTCGAAAAAGATTTGATCATTATCGATGTAATGGAAATGTTTGGTTGATCTGTACCGTTCTAACACGGAGTTGTTTACATACACAGCCGTTTCATTGAATGCTTTTACAATCATTGTTTTTCCGCGCCTCGGTATGATGCTCGAGAATGCAATCGGGATTCCAGGCCATTTATCTGCAGCGGCCTGCATTGCATTGCCTGCATTTTTCACTATGTCCTCCGTTTTGGAATTTGGTACGTCATTTGTACCTAAATGTATAATAACTGAACTGACAGACTCACTTTCAATAGTATTGACTTTGGCTATAAGTGTGTCCGCCGTTTGTAAAGTTTTTCCTGAAATTGAAATATTCTTTATGTTTTTATCTTTAACATGTAGCCTCACTGTGTTTGAGTCACCCAAAATCACTTTGACTTTTTTTGTCAAGGAACTTGGATTTGTAGCAGCAGAGTCACTGTTAGGTTTTGCAAAAATAATTTTTGCAGCATTTGCAATGTCGTGAGGTGCAACTGGTGCGTTCCAGGAGGCGTCCTCAGAATCGTTCCAGGAGACAACCTTGGACGTAGCTGGTTCAATTTCATCTCATCGGCTTTTACCATATCCTTTTGCTCAGTTTCCAAGGTCCTACGACCCTCCAAGTATCTCTTCCGCATATTTGTCGTAAAGCTCATTCGGCCAATCTGCTTCAATATGTCCCTCTTTCCCACACTCATGACACATTATTTCATACGGACAATCCTTGCGCACGTGATTTGTACTTTTGCAGTTAAAGCATGCTTTTGATTTAACAACGTCGCTGTAGGAATGTGACCTCTGATCACTGTTTTTGTAGTTGTTTTTACTGGGACATCTAAAGTATGGGTGATTTGTCTGACCACATATTTTACAAACTGTTCTATTGTTATCTGCAAACACACGTACTTTGAATTGGCCAATTTCAATGGAATGTGGTAAAATGGGGGCACAATCTAGGATTTTCATATATCTCGTCCCATTTTCAATGTTAGTGTCCTTTATTTTGCCTCTCGTTAAGCTGCCTACAATTTCTCCACAACCGCTCATGTGCTGGATAAGCAACAAATCAGCCATTTCATACGGTGCATCCTTCAGAGTAACGTTTGTGAATATTTTTTCAACATCAGTTACATATACAGATCTATTTTGAAGACTGAGTCCACTCAGAATAGTGTTTCTCTTAGTTTCTTCATTTTTTACTGTAATTATGCAGTCGTTTTCAGTGATTTGAATTACTTTTATGTTTGAAATGTCTACCCTTTCTTTGAGTGATGTAATTACCTCCTCGTGGGTTAGTTTTTTCAAAGATTTTGTGTTGAAGTGCACGGACAATGGTCTTCCTAGTAGGTCCGCCATCTTGAATTTACCAAACAAAGGAAAGAATGTCCTTCACAGAAAAAACACATCAAGCACACCTGAACGTGTAAAAATCCGTAAAATCCCTTCTTTAGTTCCTTTACACTCACAAGACAAGACAGCCTAAGACATTTAAATTATATGACTAGTCCATGAAACTAATAAATTGGTGAAAAAACACAAGACTCATGAACAACGTCTGACCTGAACCAAATCCGACAACTCCCTCTTACAAAATGACAAGGGATTTCAGTAAATAAGTCTTGACGAGATTCGACGAACAACAAACATAATGAGAAATTCATAACTATATAAAGAAAAGCGTATAAAGGTGAATTGAACAACTGAACACATAGATACGATCAGAAGTATTATTTCAAAAGTTCCGTAGCTCAATGATTTCTTTACATAATAAGGTAGATTCAGATATGTGCAATTTTTGGCTAAAAAGTGGAAACAGTCTAGGGTACACTTTTTACAAATGCCTAACAGTACGTATTTCACCATAATGAAGTACCCGTATTGTTAACATACTGGACTGTTCTTACCGATCAAAATAGTTAAATTTATTAAAACTAATTTGGTTTTTCATATTCTGCCTAGTATGGTTCTAGATTGTAAGCAAGTTGATATACCTCAATTATTCCAGAAAAATCATGTGTAACTTTAAACTAATATAGCCTTTCATAAAGTTAATTCACAATTATGTAGACAAAGTTAGACATCGCTGTTGGTCCGCACTGTCTGAAGTTAGCATTTGGGCCCATATTTCTATTTAAGATTGTTGGCTCGTTAGCGTAAACAACTCCAAATCTTATGTTTAAACATTATCATTTTTACAGAATTAAAAGGACTGTTTCCAGTACTATGATAGAACTTGTAGTAGTAAGTATTCGATGTTCAGTATCTATTTGACCGTCCTTGACAATTTAATTCCATTGCACAAAAGACATGAAAGAGACATACAAGCAAACATGTAGCAGCAAGGTGGGGAGCGTCAACGAACACAGAATGTTTTAGGTGACGTTGTGCTAAGTATGCTACTTTCTTTCTATTATATAGTAACACGCGTGCAATCCTTCTGAGGCTGTTTTCATTTTAAATTGTTCTTGTAATTCTCTATACACTATCCTGTAGTTACACCCAGTTTGGTCCCAAATCTCCTACAAGGTGCCCGCCTTTCACTTGTCAAGATCCCTTAACGGAAATGCCCTCTCGCATCTTCTAAAATGTGCTGTGTCTCCTCTAAGTCGCCGATTCAAATGTTGTTGGAAGTCACATTCTCAATATATTTGTTTTATCATCTTTCACGTTTTAGTAATTTAGTACTCAAGTATTTCCCATGATTAAATTACGCGCATTTTCTGTGATTCTGACACTTTGAAGCCTGTTTTGTTCAAATAGAAATGATACTGTCTATGATACTTGCTAAAGTAACGTATATGGAATCAGACAATGATCATAAGGCCCTGCATCAACATTCATAGACAGAAATGCAAGAAATTTACATGCAACTTTACCTATCAAATACTGATTATTCAATCACGCTTCCTGGTGTGTTAGAACACAATTACGTAATTTATTACAATTTGCTTGATGAATCAAAGTTTATCTTTAAGGTAAGTCGCGGGGTTCCCTCTGAAAAATGGTCGTTTTTTAAAATCTCGACGCAAAGTTTAGAAATCGTGCATGCCTGTGGTATGAGGTACTGGCTTTCCCGGAAAAGATGTTTTGAAATTATCTGTAAACGATAAGCACGGAAAAAGCGCCACCTAGCGGAGGGTGTATTTTTGAAAGATTTTCGTCATTTCACGGACATAAGTCCGTCAATAATATTTTTACAGCTATGGTTTTTCCACCAAATCAAAGCCGAATCAATCTGAGTTCCATGCATACAAAATTATTTAAAGGTATCCACATTGAATACCTGAAATAACGTAATGATCCGCGAATGGGAGGCAATTTTCAAAGCGAAAATGACCCCAAAGCGGACGCATTAAGGGCAAATTGCGAGAAATCGGCTCGAGAGAATTTTTTTTAAAACCGTAACGGATCCTTTAAATAAATATAAACATTTTTTTGAAATAAAAATGGGGTGTCACCGACTTTGTTTTCAGGCCATCTAAACTTTTCTGAAGCACGACGGGATGCGTTAATGACGGTTTTTTATGCGGCGTCACGGTGTATTACTGACGTCGTTCTCTTGAAGTGAAACGTTTTCGTTTAGATGCGCAACGACTTCATTTATAAGAACAACTTACTGTTGTTATTTTCCATAAGAAAAAATTCAGTTTTGATAGGACATTTAGATAAATTTCCGTTGCACATTTAAATAAGAACGTGGAAACAGATCATTCACAGCAAAACAGTCAGGATTTTGTGTTGCACATGTCATGTGTCCATATGACTTCTGCCTGACACCGCTTCCACGGTCAAGTGACCAAAATCGCTGATTTGAAATCATTGTTACCTCAGGTTCAAGTCCCGCTACTGATAATATCTGTTGACCGTTTCCTACAGAGAAAGAGAATCTAAATAGTTCGTTTTTTATAGGAATGAAGGTAAGGTTATCCTGTTGAAACGGGCGTTAAAGTCAATGTATGCGAATTTGATACGCGCTACTTGTGCGTATATATACATGTGTACAAACTCTGTGAAAGCAGCAGTACAGCTGCATCTGTAACAGGAATGACCAACAGTAAGAACGTTATCACTATTTTCAGGATAGATAGACGGACATAAAGTGGCCATAACTCCTATTTTATATTATTAAAGGTTCATATAGCTTAGAGAATAACCGGTTCAGAATTCACAAATCTTTTATTTTTACAGTTACTTCTTTTTTACTATAACTACATTGCACATTTAAGCTACTGAACTCCAGATATAGAGTATTTTTTACTTTTGACAAAATCAGTGTTTAGTCAACCTGTAAACATAAAAAAAGCGTTTTAAGCTATTCATTAAAGAAAGAAAAACTATTTCTACCAGAGACGAGATTCGAACCGAGGTTGCCGCGGTAATAAAAGTTTAGCCGAACGGTTTACCAACTGAGCTGCCGAGGAATGTACACATGCTGTATGTCTTATAAAAAAATTACCAATGAACTTATAGTGTGACAAACTGGGTAAACTTTAGAATGGACAAATTGCCGAAAACAATATATTTGCAGCGTTTATTTCGTTAGGTTATCTTTCAATGCCCCCGATACAGTTTTAACATTGAATTACTTGAAATCGAAACTTTTCTGTTTTTACTGTGCGTATATATACAGGTGTACAAACTCTTTGAAAGAAGCAGTACAGTTGTATCTGTAACAAGAATGACCAACAGTTGACCATCTGGAGTTCAGTCGCTAAAATCATTGTCCAAATATAAAAAATCAAATGTACCCACATTTTATTTAGAGGAAGTGAGAAGTAACCAATCTCTCGTTACATTTAGCGTTTGTACAGGAACATGTTTCAGTAACACTTTTTGCATGAAATAAATTAATTATCTAATTATACATGCGGACAAAGTTCATGTGTAAAAAGACCTATGTTTTTAGTGTAACAGTTAATGAAACTGAATCAGAATAAAGCAAACTACAATAAATTCTGGTATTAATTAATTCAGACAAGAAAACTAGAAATACAAAATATAACTTTTGTTCGTGTAAACACTCGGCTCCCCAATTTGTGGAGGTGATAAATGTAACTGTACATCTACACATACAAAACCCCAAAAGACGAGCTACATGTTTGGGTAACCCAGGTGACCTGAAGAGGTCAGAACGCTGTGGCAGACGAGCAGACGAGCAGACGAGCGACGCTTGGTTGTCGAAATATAATGTCATTGTTAAGCTAACAAACTTGCACATAATTTTAACCACACCCTGTATGAGTCATGGATCAATGGCCGATGTTTTCTTTAGACTAAGTTGTTGCGATATTATGCTGTTGTGGCATAGTTTTCCGTTTGGGGCTTTTTATAACGATGATGCTTAACTTGTTTGAGTAACTAAGTATGTACACGTATTGTACAGTGTACATGTATATTGTTTTAAGGCTGATATTGTTTATTTATTTACTAGTAATCATGTAGATCTAGGTAGCTACGAGGTGATGTTTCCTTCTTGTATATGTTTTAAACTACTCGTCTATGGTGTTTTAGTTTTTTTGCTGGAAAAGTGAGTGGCCTTTAAAACAGTATGAATTGTTTGCCATACAAGAGAAGCTAAATGTAAATTGTTTTGTATGTAGACTTTATTGAAAGAAGCAGTCTGAATCCTGAAAAAAGGTACCGTCAGTATTGTTGACCAAAATTGTTGCAAACGCGCTTTATTTGAATGCAACTTCACAGCATTCAGTTGAAATTTCTAATGAATGGGTAACATCTATTTTTTTCTTTGTTTTTGCTTGTAGTTAGAATAGCTAGTAATAGCTAGTTGACTTGACTTGACTTTGACTTGACTTTAACTTGACTTAAGTAATTCAATACTGTCACCGTTGCTATTATATAGGATGCCAGTTTTAAGGCCAGTTTTGTTACATGCATGCTTCACTATAGTTAATGTGTAGCAGAAGTTTGTTTAATTTAGTTTTACAAAGTGTGACAACACCGCGTGATTATTTTTGCTTTCATTTCGAGCACGAAATGTTTTTTCACCTGTAGCTGTGTACAACGAAAAACAAAACCAGGAGCAATTTTGAAAGGCCATTTAACATTATTACAGAAAGTGTGTAACACACGTTTTAGTAATTTATCAAGTGTTGTAATATCATACTGCATTCAAAGTTTGAGTACGAAACTGAGCCGGGTATGAAACTAGTTTAAAAGTCACGGGGTCAAGTCATATGTACCACACTGTTACGGGATGTAATAATTCTGTTCACGTATATTTCGACATGTACTTTATACTAATTAATTTTAGCTCGATTGCGAAAAAAGCTTAAAGCTTATCGAGGCATTACCGAGTCCGCTTCCAGGAAAAAAACAGTACTGGTGTCATATGAGGTGATACGGTCGTGACCCCAGTGTGGCTCGAACCCGCAACCTCTGGGGTGAGCGGCAGACACATTAACCTTACACCATCGCTCCCCTTTTGACAAATGAATATCGCATAGTAATTAGCAGACTTTCTACGAATGTTAGACTAAACGAAAATCTATTATCTTTGAAGAAAATCAATGTATATGTGAGTTATACGACATTATAACTGGACTGGGACACTCCTACATATTAACATGCATATGCTTTTTTATTTATTTCTGTACGCCTACTCGGCTGTTGTTCCCCATGTATCTATGTCTGTATGAGGACTTCGGGGAAAAAGGTAACGTTAAGTTTATCACGTTTTGTTCTTGTGTACTTAATTTATTGTTACTTAAAATCTGTTAAAACAATAATACCCCATCCTATACAGTTCTCAAGTATTTGTTAAAGGCAGTAATAAACGAATAAGCGTGGCCATAGTTGCGTTTCACCTTTTTTTGCAATATAATTAGAAAACAAATATTGCGCAATATTTAAAGAATGTTTTTTTGAATAACCAACGGTAAATTTTGCTGCTAAATCATCTTTCTTTTTTAGCGCAACATGTAATTTAACATACAAAGTGCTGATGGGACTTTAAAAATATCTTGTCAGCGGCCTATGGGCAACTTTGGTTTTCAGTATTGGCTAAAGAGCGTAACAACTTACATACTGGTTCGAGTCCCATAGTCCAAACAACATGTGCGTGTGTGTGCGTGCGTGCTTGAGTGTGTGTGTGTGTTGTGCTGGGGGCATTTTAGACAATCTGTTTATTCTTTCTTGTGTACAATAGTTCTTTTTTTTTATTTAATCATTATTTTTTGTTGCTGAATTTGAAAATGAAATAAATAAATTACTTGAAATCCATTCAAATGAAAATGGAATAACATACACATTTTGCTTATTTGGCGAAAAATAGTTGTCATTTATGATTTTAAAATATATCTGTCTGCATTGCTTTCGATTGGAATGTGTTTCTTTTTAATCACATTCTACACAGAAAAAAATCTGAAATATACATGTGTGCATATTTGTTTACCCGAATAACTTATTATGTATATTGTTTACATGAATGTCACAAACACATAATGTTGATTGTTCATTATAAACTGTATATAATGTACATTGTATTACTATTTGGTTTTGAAAGAAATAAAATAATATACTGTTTGTGACGTCACAATTTAGGTGCGAAACATGAAATTTTGTAGGAATATCAAAGCTTGTATCACATATTTTTTTCTATCATGAAGAATATATATGTTAGAGTATGTCAATAATGTAGTATTATCTTGCCGAAGTATGACGCGAATCGCCTCGATTTATTTGTAACCATTACCTGCCCAATTATACGCCAGATGTTTTTTTTAAATAAATATCTTTGAAAATTGTACATTTTTTCTACACCTATGTAACTAAGGCGTGAGCAAAACTTATTACCGACCAATGCTGGTCGTCGGAATTCGTGTTGTTTGGTTAATTCAATGAAGTCTAAACCGATTAGAAGATTGAACCAATCGAATACCGGTACAATTCAGCATAATATTTTCCCACGTTTCACTTCAAGAGAACGACGTCAGTAATACACCGTGACGCCGCATAAAAAAACGTCATTAACGCACCCTCGTCGTGCTTCAGAAAAGTTTAGATGGCCTGAAAACAAAGTCGGTGACACCCCTTTTTTATTTCAAAAAAATGTTTATATTTATTTAAAGGATCCGTTACGGTTTTAAAAAAAAATTATCTCGAGCCGATTTCTCGCAATTTGCCCTTAATGCGTCCGCTTTGGGGTCATTTTCGCTTTGAAAATTGCCTCCCATTCGCGGATCATTACGTTATTTCAGGTATTCAGTGTGGATATCTTTAAATAATTTTGTATGCATGGAACTCAGATTGATTCGGCTTTGATTTGGTGGATAAACCATAGCTGTAAAAATATTATTGACGGACTTATGTCCGTGAAATGACGAAAATCTTTCAAAAATACACCCTCCGCTAGGTGGCGCTTTTTCCGTGCTTATCGTTTACAGATAATTTCAAAACATCTTTTCCGGGAAAGCCAGTACCTCATACCACAGGCATGCACGATTTCTAAACTTTGCGTCGAGATTTTAAAAAACGACCATTTTTCAGAGGGAACCCCGCGACTTACCTTAAAGATAAACTTTGATTCATCAAGCAAATTGTAATAAATTACGTAATTGTGTTCTAACAGACCAGGAAGCGTGATTGAATAATCAGTATTTGATAGGTGAAGTTGCATGTAAATTTCTTGCATTTCTGTCTATGAATGTTGATGCAGGGCCTTATGATCATTGTCTGATTCCATATACGTTACTTTAGCAAGTATCATAAACAGTATCATTTCTATTTGAACAAAACAGGCTTCAAAGTGTCAGAATCACAGAAAATGCGCGTAATTTAATCATGGGAAATACTTGAGTACTAAATTACTAAAACGTGAAAGATGATAAAACAAATATATTGAGAATGTGACTTCCAACAACATTTGAATCGGCGACTTAGAGGAGACACAGCACATTTTAGAAGATGCGAGAGGGCATTTCCGTTAAGGGATCTTGACAAGTGAAAGGCGGGCACCTTGCAGGAGATTTGGGACCAAACTGGGTGTAACTACAGGATAGTGTATAGAGAATTACAAGAACAATTTAAAATGAAAACTGCACGCGTGTTACTATATAATAGAAAGAAAGTAGTATACTTAGCACAACGTCACCTAAAACATTCTGCGTTCGTTGACGCTCCCCACCTTGCTGCTACATGTTTGCTTGTATGTCTCTTTCATGTCTTTTGTGCAATGGAATTAAATTGTCAGGGACGGTCAAATAGATACTGAACATCGAATACTTACTACTACAAGTTCTATCATAGTACTGGAAACAGTCCTTTTAATTCTGTAAAAATGATAATGTTTAAACATAAGATTTGGAGTTGTTTACGCTAACGAGCCAACAATCTTAAATAGAAATATGGGCCCAAATGCTAACTTCAGACAGTGCGGACCAACAGCGATGTCTAACTTTGTCTACATAATTGTGAATTAACTTTATGAAAGGCTATATTAGTTTAAAGTTACACATGATTTTTCTGGAATAATTGAGGTATATCAACTTGCTTACAATCTAGAACCATACTAGGCAGAATATGAAAAACCAAATTAGTTTTAATAAATTTAACTATTTTGATCGGTAAGAACAGTCCAGTATGTTAACAATACGGGTACTTCATTATGGTGAAATACGTACTGTTAGGCATTTGTAAAATGTGTACCCTAGACTGTTTCCACTTTTTAGGCAAAACTTGCACATATCTGAATCTACTTAATTATGTAAAGAAATAATTGAGCTACGGAACTTTTGAAATAATACTTCTGATCGTATCTATGTGTTCAGTTGTTCAATTCACCTTTATACGCTTTTCTTTATATAGTGAATTTCTCATTAAGTTTGTTGTTCGTCGAATCTCGTCAAGACTTATTTACTGAAATCCCTTGTCATTTTGTAAGAGGGAGTTGTCGGATTTGGTTCAGGTCAGACGTTGTTCATGAGTCTTGTGTTTTTTCACCAATTTATTAGTTTCATGGACTAGTCATATAATTTAAATGTCTTAGGCTGTCTTGTCTTGTGAGTGTAAAGGAACTAGAGAAGGGATTTTACGGATTTTTACACGTTCAGGTGTGCTTGATGTGTTTTTTCTGTGAAGGACATTCTTTCCTTTGTTTGGTAAATTCAAGATGGCGGACCTACTAGGAAGACCATTGTCCGTGCACTTCAACACAAAATCTTTGAAAAAACTAACCCACGAGGAGGTAATTACATCACTCAAAGAAAGGGTAGACATTTCAAACATAAAAGTAATTCAAATCACTGAAAACGACTGCATAATTACAGTAAAAAATGAAGAAACTAAGAGAAACACTATTCTGAGTGGACTCAGTCTTCAAAATAGATCTGTATATGTAACTGATGTTGAAAAAATATTCACAAACGTTACTCTGAAGGATGCACCGTATGAGATGGCTGATTTGTTGCTTATCCAGCACATGAGCGGTTGTGGAGAAATTGTAGGCAGCTTAACGAGAGGCAAAATAAAGGACACTAACATTGAAAATGGGACGAGATATATGAAAATCCTAGATTGTGCCCCCCATTTTACCACATTCCATTGAAATTGGCCAATTCAAAGTACGTGTGTTTGCAGATAACAATAGAACAGTTTGTAAAATATGTGGTCAGACAAATCACCCATACTTTAGATGTCCCAGTAAAAACAACTACAAAAACAGTGATCAGAGGTCACATTCCTACAGCGACGTTGTTAAATCAAAAGCATGCTTTAACTGCAAAAGTACAAATCACGTGCGCAAGGATTGTCCGTATGAAATAATGTGTCATGAGTGTGGGAAAGAGGGACATATTCAAGCAGATTGCCCGAATGAGCTTTACGACAAATATGCGGAAGAGATACTTGGAGGGTCGTAGGACCTTGGAAACTGAGCAAAAGGATATGGTAAAAGCCGATGAGATGAAATTGAACCAGCTACGTCCAAGGTTGTCTCCTGGAACGATTCTGAGGACGCCTCCTGGAACGCACCAGTTGCACCTCACGACATTGCAAATGCTGCAAAAATTATTTTTGCAAAACCTAACAGTGACCCTGCTGCTACAAATCCAAGTTCCTTGACAAAAAAAGTCAAAGTGATTTTGGGTGACTCAAACACAGTGAGGCTACATGTTAAAGATAAAAACATAAAGAATATTTCAATTTCAGGAAAAACTTTACAAACGGCGGACACACTTATAGCCAAAGTCAATACTATTGAAAGTGAGTCTGTCAGTTCAGTTATAATACATTTAGGTACAAATGACGTACCAAATTCCAAAACGGAGGACATAGTGAAAAATGCAAGCAATGCAATGCAGGCCGCTGCAGATAAATGGCCTGGAATCCCGATTGCATTCTCGAGCATCATACCGAGGCGCGGAAAAACAATGATTGTAAAAGCATTCAATGAAACGGCTGTGTCTGTAAACAACTCCGTGTTAGAACGGTACAGATCAACCAAACATTTCCATTACATCGATAATGATCAAATCTTTTTCGAAAATGGAAAATTTCAAAGCCGTCTGTATGATGAGCGAGATATCAAAGGGATTCATGTTTCGGATGAGGGAGCCGAGGAAATGTGTGAGAACTTCCTGGCTTTCTTTTACGGGGGTGAGTCTGACGAGATGATAGACCAGACCCCCCATAAGATTAGAAAGCGAGGAAGGGGAAGCAACTCTTCGACTCCGCCATCCGCAAACAGAAATGCAAAACGGATTAAGAATGATTTTTAAACAATTGTCATTTGTACACCATGTATGATATTGTATCAATTAATGTAAATGGGTTATGCAATGATAAGAAACGAAACTCAGTGTTTAACTGGTTTAAGGAAAAAAAGTTTGATATAATTTTAATGCAAGAAACGCCTTGTAGTAGTGATATCGAAGCAAACAAATGGACGAGGGAATTGGGTTGGACATGTTTTTGGAGTAACGGGAAAAAAGCTATTGTTGCTATTCTAATGAAGTGTAACCTATCGGTTACAATTGAAAATGAAAAAGTTTTAAACGATGGACGGTTTCTTTCTATCGATATTCAATACACAGATAATCGAGTCGTAACAATTTCTACGATATATGCGCCTAATCAAGCATGCGATCGCAAACATTTTTTCAGTATTCTTTCTGAACATTTTTCAAATAATAATAACTCAATTATAGCCGGTGGTGATTATAACTGTGTACAGAATATAAACGCCGACCGTAAAACGAAATCGGTGTCACGCACACGTCATGACGACGAAGGTCTTCGTGAACTATCATATCTGATGTCAAGCTTCGATTTAGAAGATATCTGGCGCAGACGAAATGCTTGCGCGACCGTATATACATTTAATCGCAAGGAAGCAAAATCGAGAATTGATTATTTCTTAACTTCTCTTTCGATTGATTATGAAATAGAGAGTACAAAAATAATACATTTTCCTCATTCGGATCACGATGCAACAACTCTAAAACTGTATCAAGGTAATGTCGAACGCGGACATGGGTTATGGAAACTGAACTGTAGTATTTTAGAAAATGAGAAAAACATTGAACTTATAGAAAGTTTTTGGCATTCATGGACAAAAAAGAAAACAAGATATATGTCTTTAAGAGAATGGTTGGATATGTTTTAACATAACCTCAAAATAATATTAAGCATTGATTTTTGCTCAGAACTAAACAAACACGAAAGGAACATTAGCTTTCTAGAAAATAAACTACAATTTTTGAAACAGAAGGAAAATTGCGAGGTTTACAAAACACAAATAGAAGACATTACATTAAAGGTCTCTACATATTATGAATTAAAAGCAAATGCTGCAAAGATTCGTTCTAAATCGAAGTTCATACAGGAACATGAAAAGTCAACTGCGTATTTTTTTAATTTAGAAAAGAAAAATGGTAAGCAAAAACTATGGTCGAAAATAAAGTCTGAATCAGAGGAGATAATATTCGGTATTGAAAACATTTTAAAGGTGCAGAAGGAATATTACCAAACACTTTTTACATCAGAAAATATAGACCTAAATGCTGCGGATATTGTTATCTACCGTTGATAAACGCATAAGCGAACACCAAATGCTTGAATTAGAATCAGACCTTACAATACAAGAAATTGAATCCTCAGTTTATAAATTTAAAAGATCAAAATCCCCGGATGAGGATGGGATACCAGCGGAATGGTACCAGCATTTCTGGTATCTAATAAAGCACGATGTTTTTGAACTAGTAAAAGAAATACTCAGTATAAAGGACTTCTGTCACTAATTTAAAAAACTGGCGTCCCATTACTCTTCTGAATGTCGACTATAAAATCATAGCAAAAAGTCTTTCCGACAGACTAAAACCACTTCTACCTTCTTTCATACACTCATACACCAAGATCAAAAAGGATATATAGATGGGAGAAACATAAATGAGGCATATATATAGTATACAGATAAAGAAATGAGTGAAGGTATTATTATTTTTTTAGACCAGACTAAAGCGTTCGACAGATGTGAGTGGCAGTGGATTAATTAATGTCTTGATAAATTTGGATTTGGGAAGAAATTCAGGGGTTGGGTCAATATGTTGTTAAAGCATTCAAAAACTGCAATCCAAACGAACGGGTTTGTTTCCGACTATTTTTCTATATCTCGTTCAATAAAGCAAGGCTGTCCGATTGCGCCGATTCTGTGTATCATCCAAGCTGAACCGATGGCTTGTAGCATTCGAGCTTATAATAGAATCTGTGGAATTACACTACCGTCATCAAACTGTACAAGTGTTGAAGCCAAAATTAGTCAGTACGTCGACGACACACAGCTTTTCGCAAAAAATCATAATTCCCTTCCACATATTTTTAAAAATCTTAACACGTACGAAAAAGCATCTGGGGCAAAGTTAAATAAGGAAAAAACTATCGGTCTGCTCATTGGAAAGCTCAAAGGACATAGCCCAAAATTTGATGAAATAAGATGGACGGAATCGAATGTTAAAACACTAGGCGTTTATCACGGATACAACATCAGTAATGACGATATTTGGAGGGAAAAAATTAAAAAAATAAAATCGTGCTTAGAAGAATGGAAATCAAGAGACCTTACAATTCAAGGAAAAATTTTAATAGTGAAAACATTTATCTTTTCATCTATCATTTATGAAATGGAGACAAGGGGGATATCTGAAAATTACGAACGTGAGCTAGAGGTGTTAATCAAAAATTTTATATGGAAAGGTAAAAAACCAACAGTTTCCAGACTGACTTTAAAACGTGATAAAATGCAGGGCGGGTTTAACTATTTTAATATAAACGATTTCAGACTGGCTTTAAATTTAAAGATGATATACAAAATTATTAAGTCTGACACTCAAAACTGGAATGTTATAGGCAAGCATTATCTACAGTCACTGGATAAGGCTTTTGGTCAACCTTTTTTCCTAAGCAGCTGTTCATATGTTGGGAATGTCAAACTAAACAAAGTTAAAATGCCATCGTTTTACGAACATGCGATCAAAAACTGGAGACTTTTTTTGCAAAGCTGTAATCCAAATACGCAAGAGCAAATTTTAGAGATGAATCTGTTCGAAAACAAAAATATTAGTTTTAAAAAAAGACCTCTGTTCCTGAAAACATTTACCCTAAGTGACATAAAGGTGATAAGAGACATCTGGGACTTAAAAACGGAAAAATTTATATCAGAGACTGAACTTATGCGCAAGCTTAAATACAAAAGTAACTGGATTTCGGAATGGTCTCGATTAAAACAAAGCATTCCTAATGAGTTCATATTAACTCTGAAAACAGGTTACGTACAAGCGAAAAGCAATTCAAACATGATATGGTCTAACAGGCAGTTCCGAACAAATCGGAAAAAAATAATCAAACCAAAAGAATTAGAAACAAAACTGATCTTACAACAATTATATAGTAAAGAATCCTGCGCGAAATTATGTTGCGAGGTTAAATGGGAGCAAAAATTTCCGGTGCAGAAAAATATTCGCTGGACTGCTGTTTGGTTAAACATTTACAAAGCATACGCCTCCTTAGCCGGCTCAGCAATTTCAATGGAAGTTTATCCACAACGTTATCTTTACGGAACATAAACTAAATCTAATGAAAGTTTCAAACGGGTTGTGTAATATATGTAAAAATAAAAGGGAAACATTCTATCATCTTTAAATTTTTGGAAATGTAAAAATGTAAAAATTGTGCCGGGAAAAATGATTAAGGTTATAAACACATTTAAATTTTGCTTAACCAAAAACAAATTGACTTAGGCTTTCACCACATAGTATTTGGTTTTACAGAGTCTATTGAAGGAGTACATTTTTTAATACCATCCTTTTTTAATTTAAATGGCATATATGGAAATCTAGAAATTATTATAAATATTCTTCCTCGACAAAATCACCAGAAGTTTGTTATAAACAATGTATGTATGTATAAAATAAATGAAATTTGTATGTTTCACAATATAAAACGGGAGGATTTTAACTCAGTAAAATGCTTTACTAGTCTGATGAATGGTAATCATTAGTTTATGTAATCAATATATAATTGAAATTTAAAAAAAAAACAAAAAAGAAATCCCTTGACCAGCTTCAACCAAACCTCATTTGATTATTTCTTTTATAGTTACATTCTCAAGTTACATATTAAGTGGCTCAGTTCCACTGCATTGTATGGCTAACTGAGTCATAACTGGAGTAATGTATTTGAACGAGATCAGCTTCTAAACCACTATCGTTTCAATAAAATTCTTATGATATTATGAAAAACACAGGCCGTTTCATTGCATGTAATATCACTATGGCTTTAACGGAAATAACCGAAAAACGGAAAAACAAAAAGTTTTAAATAAATTGGAAATAAACGCTTGGATAAGAGAACCGAACTAATTGTAAATTGTTTCTATACATTTTGTACATTATCATAACTCTTTAGTCCTATTGACAGCAGGTACATTTTGTATAAACACACTTTTTTGTTTTTCGTTTTGTCCTATAGTTTGTTTTGTGTAGTAAGAATTCTCCATATACAGTGTACAAATAAGGTGAAAATTCTTAAAAAAATTATCACTTGATCAAACATATATACATATCACATATTATACAGGAATTGCATACACTCAACAAGGGTTAATTTTTGTAAAGATTAATTATATGTATAAATAATGCGCTTGAATTGTTATCATGTAAAGCTTTACACAGCATATGTTAAAGGCAGTAGTGTCACAACTTTAGCATATTAATGAAATTTTCTGTTTGACAGGTCTCTGTGTGCAAAAAGGGGCGTTGATTGTGTTGATGATAATGTCAATTAGACCGTCTTTGAAAATAAACTTTGAGACTTTCTGGTTGTTTAGGTACAGGTTATGATGTTTGTAAGACAACACTTTAAATACGTTGTTATGATGTAACTTTATATATACATAGTTACGTGAATTTAATTGGTTCTGTTGTTAATGATACGGTTTTATTTGATTATTGGAAAATGCTTCAAATTAATATATTTTGAAGTTAGAACATTTAAAAACAGCTAAGATTTTGAGGTCTAAGTAAATACACTTAGTTTTCATCAGAATGCTAGTTTCTCTTGTATGAACATAGTTTGTAATACTGTGAGCATCGAGTGGTGACATTTAAGTCATTGTATAAACATACAATAATCATGTAATAACAAGTAACACACGATGTGTCTTGACTGTTTAATTCCACTCTAACGAGTGCCGTGCGGATATATTATCAAATACGAACACTGGGAAGTATGGACTGGCGACAGGACTACTTAAACTTGTAACAAATGTTGCAATATCCGTTTATTAGTATTTGTTGAATTACATGTATCATACACTTTGGATTTCCACTATGAAAAAGAACATCAAATAGGAAACTGGAACTTGATTCTTAATTCTAGATCTAAACAACACATGCCCGTGACAACAAAGAAGCCATAATACAATCACATAATAATCACATTTTCCTTCATATGAAATGTGTAATTTAAAAGATTTGAACAATATCTTGCTACTTTATCAAATTTGTTTAATTAATATTTACCTTGAACTGCAGCATCTTCTACAGATGACTCATATACTAATACGGTTACCATTGAAAAACACAGTGCAACACCATTGGTTATCTCAGAATTTGAATAAAATAAACCAAAACAAATATTCCAGATATTCCATACAATGTCCCCCCCCCCCCCCCCCTTTCAAAGGATCAACGTCTTGTAAAAAGTGTTTTAATGATCTGGAGTCACTTGGAAGCCATTGAATGACGTGTATTTGTCTGCGTAAGCAGCGTTGATACCCAGGCAACCGCCTACATAAACAGTGTCATTTGCATTTAGATGGAATGTTCCAGATAAACTGAGGGAGTAACCGTCTCTGTCGTCGCCACTAAGATCTTGAATAGCCCCAACTTGGATGTTTGAATTTAAATAGATATGACAGAACACTCGATCGGTGTTAACATAAAACTTTTTCGAAATTTGCACGTTAAACTGATAAATTCCTGAGACACTACAAGTAAACTTTCCCGTCGAGGTGCTATAGCCATTGCCATAATTCTGAATCACGTGAGGGAATATGAGTATGGAGCTTCCGGTCCCACTTAAACCATAGACAGTGAATGCAACTTTGTGATCTGAAAATATTGAATTTGTAAACTTGTAGTTTATACACACCAAATTATAATAGAACAAGTGACTGAAATTAGTTTTCGAATTTTCGATTATGGATACAGTTAGGATGAACGGTTTCAGTATATACATACGGTCAATGTAAACAGAAACGACAACCTAATTGTTATATTCACGCGAATTTTCTTATTTTTGAAAATCGACCATTGCCTTAAATGCGTAATTTACACCAGGGGCGTTGAGATTATTTTGTTCTGAGAAAATAACCCGAACTCTAACACATGTCCGCTAAATGCGAGCTCACATAATTTTATCGAACACATCTCCTATCTGACAATTGTATGGTATCATGGACGTGTACATGCAGTGTGTTGTATACACTACCTTTACCTACCAGGGCATATTTGCATATTACAGAGGCTGTCTTTTACGGAACTTCCCACACACTGCTTCCCTAGTAACGACGGTTTAGGATTCGTACAGGTTCGGGTCTTTGACTGCAAACCTCCACCACATGTATTGCTGCAAGTACCCCAACTACTCCAAGTTGCCCACCCACCGTCTGCAAGGACACTTTATGTTATTTATCAAACAAAATGTTCATGTAAATTTCTTTTTACATGTACAGTAGTCGGAACGTAACAGTTGTCACACGGAGCGCACGATACACGCACGATGTACGCACGATACACACACGTTACACGTACGGTAAATACACGGTACACGATTTAGAACGATACACGATATGAACGATATACAAATCGCACGCTGCACGCTACACGATAGACGGAGTACACGTTAAAAGATTACTTTAGCCTTTTTACATTTTACTTAATTTTTTTTCACCAAATCTGTTTGTTTTGTTTCTCTTTTACAATCTGTTGTCCTTATACCGTTAATTGGACCAAAAGAATAAAACTAATTAATGATAGGTTTCGCACCTACACAATATAAAAAGGACTAAATTTCAAATGTCCACAGTTTACCTAGGTGCGAAATAATTTACAGTAAGTGTCAAATTTGAATTTGAATATTGATTCTGAGGTGCGAGAAAATGGGCGGAAGTTAATTGCTGTCAACACGTTTCTTTAAAGCGCCACTACACGAAAGACACTGTCCATTTGTCTTTTTGACAGTCAACATAATTATCTTTTCAATAAATCATTCATAGTTTTTTAAGTAAATTCGTGTGGCGATTGTTTTATAACGATTATGAGGATTAGCCTAAAAAGAATGTAATTTTAATAAGGTACTGTACAATTATTTTAGCTCGGACTTTAACTGATTTTAGAAAACTATCGATGATTCGTCGATTCGTCATATTATTTTTATCTACCTAATAAATATCAGTAGTTTACCTTCTAAAGTAGTTGATGTTTTTTGCCCTGTTATAATTCCTAATGGTTTTCCTTATACCTTGTCTACTGCACTTAAGATAATGCCGTGACAACCACAGTTTAGATAACGAAGAAATATTATGTCCTTTCCGTCGATAAAATATGATTAAATTTCGGATTTCGGGTGTTATTGTCTTCCGCCTGGAATCCTATACCGTAAAGGCATATCTTGCACCGTGAATCGTGTATCGTATATCGTGTATAGTATATCATGTATAAGTATATGCTGCACGTTGCACGATGAATGATACGATATGATACACGATATACGATTGAAAAAATACACGATGAGCGCACGCACGTTATACGCACGTTACACGCACGATATACGCAAATTTTGACAACTGTTACGTTCCGACTACTGTACTATTTCGACAGAACAAACAGCGGCAGGTAAATCAGAACAAAAGTCAGCTGTAATTAATATTTTTGTATAGTAGTGTATACCATATTAATTTTATAAAATTAAAAACCTAATACGGAAAATGACAAAACATATAAAAGCGCTATTAGTAAAAACAAGCAGTGTGCCACCTGTTTAAGAAAACTGAACGTAAAATCTTACTTTAAAATAAGATAATTTCTACTCAAATACATTTAATCTTTATAACGTGTACCTTTCAAAAAAGCTATACTGCGTTATGGTCAAGTACAATGCATAATACTGTCGTACAATGAATCCTATGGAAATGAGATAGCTATAACTTTCAATGTATTCTCTTGTTATTAAAGTTATAATACTATTCAAAATATATACTGCGTAATGAAAATACAAACTAGTATGCTTGAAAACTTTTGCTAAATAACTCGCATTATAAATAATTGCTAAAACTCTTTTGTAAATGTGTCATGGTAACTTTGAAGGGAAATATATTTTAATTATTTTAATTTGCGTCCCTTAAATTCTACCTGAACATGCACGTGGCATACAAATTCTGTCGTCTCGGCTATCACCAAAGCAATGATCTCCTGCGAGGCTTGGGTATGGGTTCGAGCACGACCTGTCACGACGATGCATACCGACGTCGCAAGTAACTGAACAGGATCCCCACTGAGCCCAAGTGCTCCATCCACCATGAACTAGAACAACATAATTTATTATATATACTTACTGTTGATATTTCATTAATTAATCAATTATAAACCGGAAATATAATGATTGACTTAATTAAATTCAACAGTGACTTTGTTTACACATCATGCTCTATAGGGTTTACCAAGGAAACATGTTTCGCTTTTTTCAATATATTATATATTTCAAATGATCATTGCGTATATAAAGAAGAATAAACACTGACTGTAGAAACAATATAATTTAATGCTGAAAATTGAAATCGAATGTATTCTATAAAAAAGCTTAATGAGTTTTAAATTTGAAATTGAACTAAGTTATGATAAAGCAAACCCCAAAAGTACAAATACCTCATGTAAATGCTTGTTTAATATACCTGGTAAATGCTGTATTCTTATCAACATTAAACTTTAATTAAAAAACACAGATGAGTAACAAATGCATTGTTCAGAATTAAAAGTAACAAAGAAGCATGTTGACGTACCTGGACATGGATCTTTTTGACAAATCTTTGATACTATTGTTGTGCCAACACAGTTGTGTCCCCCGTTTGCAGGTGCAGGGTTTGTACAAGAGCGTGTCCTTATTTCTGTCCCTTTGCCACATGTGTTGTCACAGCTTGACCAAGCAGTCCAATCGGTCCAGCTACCATGAACTGACAGAATGAATAAGTTTACTGATTTGCATCAATATCATTCCAAATTTCACATATTTTCCTTTAAAATCACAGATCACGCAATGCAAGTTAAAATATAACTTAGCTTTGATAATTACTGTTTTGGTGTCTTTAATACAGAATAAAACATAGCTTGGCGCTCAGCATTAAAAGGGAAAAACTGGCTTCTCTTCTCTCATACCCTCACGGCGATGGATACCATCAGGAATGAGGTGTCGAGAGTGATTAATATAAGTTGTATAACTTGTTTCACAATCGACCGAAAATAAATTAGTATAAACTAATAAAACATACATATAATATCAAATGCTAAACCAAAAACACGAAAACTTAAACAAAACCACTGATACGCATGTATTCAAATGACAAATCATTTGGACTACATGTATTATTAGCATTACCAAATAATTATACTGTATGTCCTGCTGTTATCTTAGGAACCATGTCATCATTAACTACTTTTTTAGTTTTAGATTTAAATGGTTTAAAAAAGTTTCAATTGCAGGCAACAGAAGATAAGAACAATTTTTTAAAAAATCGTTAAAAAAATTGCCACTAATGTAATCGACTGTTAATATACAGTACATGTTTCAAAACCTATTCTAGAAATTTTAAAATTTGAGCGTGTCATTTGCTGGTACAGCAAAAAAATAACTTAAAACATTAAACGTAAACTGTCATTCCGTTTAACGTCGTTACTTTAATTGTCAGACCTATTCCTCCTACATTGTAATTTACTCCAGCGCAGAAAATAAAAAAAGAAAATAGAAGTAATATAGGGCAGACAATCGATTAAAATGCATACCGCTTAACTGAACTGTACATGTAAGTCTGGATATTCAGAACTTCTTTACACATTTGTAACCATAGAAAGACATCGAAAACAATTTGCACTACCTAGCAACGGCAAGTGCTTGAAAAAACTAGATGTCCAAAAAAAGCATCAAAATTCAATTGATGTGAGGGGTAAGAATTTTTTTTTTTAAATTCTATGTCTAAAAAGTGCTTATAAAATTAATTGCATTAAAACAGACGATTGCTGTCTATAAAATGTCTTGAAGAACTTTAAAATGTATCCGACATTTGATAAGTGTATTGCTGTAGCGTGAATAACATTTAGTCATTTCTTATCTTTGAAATACCACTTAATACACATCAACGGTCACAATATTTACGCTGCTTTGAATGACTGCGATTTAGAGTTGATCCAGTTCCATTCTCAATTGTCCTAAAGAGTGCAATAATGGTCTTTTCTCTAAACACACAAAGAAGATTAAGCGGGACAATATGTTCGATACAACAACTTCAAAATTATTTAATTCTGTTGCCCACTAGGCTGAGTCAGCTGCGAAATGAAAGGCCAATGTGCACACTCTTCTTCTGATATCAATACCATAAAATAACAACATTTATTCAGCGTGAAATAAACAATTTTCGACTGATTCAAGTAAATCCAACCGAGCACACTACGGAGCCTTATAATTTATTTTGAGGGATAGATTACATGCAAATAGAAATATTTCAAACTTGCTCTAAAGCAAAGTAAGAGTATCACTATTTTCCGTATGTATATGCGTGTTGTTGGGTAAAGTGCTTTTCAAAGCGAGTTAAAGAATAAAATGTTAGATATCTTCTGGAAAGAAGTAACCACATAGGCTATATAATGCGAATTGCATTGCTCACAACAGTGTCTAACATCGTTAGTACAGCCAATCAACTTACCCATTGTACACAAGTTGCAAAACTTTGGACAAACAAGACTAGCTTGATGTTTCTCTGTCTGACATATATGGAACAATGTATTCATTTTTGCACAGTCTACGGATTCATCATCCACACATTGAGTAGCTGCAAAACAATTCCATAAATCAGATCTACTTCTAAAAATATCTTTAAAAATGTGTTGGTAAGACACAGACTATGCTGTTTCTGACGCTGAAAAGGAAATCAAGAAAGCGTCTTGAGAAAATAAAATTATCATGTTATATAAATAACTACCGTAGGTACTTCTTCAAAATTTAGATAGTAGTCCACGAGAGAGAAAAAAAAGAACTGACGTTGTAACATGAGGAAAAATGCGTTTTACAAACAAAGTAAAGGAATCGGAAGTACAGCAAATAGCTGTCTATATTTGGTTTGATAAAATAAACCTACAAAGTCATCTCATTTATGAAAACAATAATAACGAACTTCTTCTAGAATGGTTATATGAAATTAAATACATATTGTACCATTAAAGGTATATGTGAAACTCATTAACTTACTGAACAATGCAATAATCAAACTAGAAACGGACAGAATATCTTACGCTTAGCATGTTTGCATAGTTCAGAGTTGCAAGTATCCGTCGAACAACATTCCCGACAATTTGAAGATTGACGTTTTATAGCACAAATGCCCGGAATGTTGCTGTCCAGTTATGTTGCGGCCTATAATTCCAAGTCCATCAATACCACCACAGTGCTAGTAAAATACAATGCAATCAATATTTAATACTTTTACAGTATTAACAAGTATTTAAGGCGCAGCACAGTTAATCATAATGATAAGATATGCACTATATTTATATTGAAACATTTCACAGTAGTTTGAATTTACAAACATAAATATTACCTTCAGAGAGTCCATATAAAATTCCAAGGAACACATTAAGAGCTTGGATTTATATGCGTTTTTCTTATCACGTGAGCTCATTCTAATAAGTCTAATAACTAGCTACCTGATTATCAGCACAACCTAGGTTATAGGTGCCACCTTGCACGTCTAGGAAGCAGACCTGTGAAGAAAAGGAAGTGCGGTTTGGGTTTAATATGTGGTCGAATTATTGTACATACAATTTTGTACTGTAGTATTGTGATTTTTTATATCAATATAATTGCAAAACGAGGGCAACAATGTTTTACAAAATGACAAATAACATCACAAAAACCCATTGCGTTTTATAAATTCACTATCTCTAACACTTTAAATCAAATTGGTATCTGTCAAAACGTGCTTTAATTCTGATGATAAGAACCTCTGACGAAATTTAGTGTTACGTGTATATATACAAAAAGATAAGATCCTATGAGTCGTAAGTATCTTGCAGTTTGTCATTTGCAGTAGATTTTACATTGAATGCTAAAACTTCGTTAAGTGCGACATTGTTAATGTGTAATCCTTTCGATAGCAACGTTCTTCGTTAAGAGAATAATAGTTAATACACACTTGCTTGCATCTTCAGGTTTGCAGGTTTCAATAATATTAAGAAATAATCTCATAAGTTCAG
Source organism: Saxidomus purpurata (assembly GCA_022818135.1). NCBI lineage: Eukaryota > Metazoa > Mollusca > Bivalvia > Venerida > Veneridae > Saxidomus > Saxidomus purpurata. Next base: position 32,456,994 of record JAFMSR010000009.1, on the reverse strand, counting down.
TCATTCATTTAGAGGTGAATTTTAGCTATACAATAATAATATGGGATAGGGCGCGCCGTAGTGTAGGGAAAGAGCGTCAAACTCCCAACCCAGAAGTGGGTTAGAATCCTTGCAGCGGCATTTGAATATGAACTCAATAATACCTTTTTTCGACCAAGAAGCAGTTATGGAGTGTAATTCAAACAAGATAAAAGAATGTTTCTAAAAAATGTTGTGACGTTAAGTAATAAGTTTGAGCTAAACTATGAATATCGCCTTGCAACGATAAGTAATAAAATGTTATGGCATCGGTTTGACAATTAAAAGCCACATAAAACATCTTCAATTCAGTATAATTTATGTGTACAGGATATTGCATACGAGGTAGAACTAGTTGCCAATGAATAAATATGCCTTGTTAATGTAAAAGATAGGTTTAGAATATATTAGCAACTTTGAGTACCTGACTGCTTTGACAGGAGGCCGTTTGATTGCAACTGTGTGGATCATCAACATTTTGGCAGGATAAACATTGCATTGAATCTGAAAACATAAATAGTTTATGAAGAAATGCAAACAATTATAACAGATAAATATTAAGAATACCTTGACTGAACAGAGTTTGTTTACATATAAATAGCTATTAGCCTTTTGCAGTTGCATGTAGATGCAATCAAATAACATATTTTGAAGACACTTTCATCATTACGTACATTGCATTTCTGGTTTTGGTGCAGTTTGTAACGCAACGATTCAAACTTTACAAGATAAAACGAACGAAATGTGACATCTGTACGGAGATCATATTAAAAGTGTATACATTTACACAACAACCTTTTATAATCTAGAAATTTATTTTAATCATTCCACCCGTTAACGAGGACTGAATTACTTTGTAATTACTTTATAAACTGGAATCCGCTGCATAAATTGTGTACGACAATTTCAGCCAAATTTATAGGTTGCATGTTCCAATTTTTCTATCTTGTGATACAATGACCTGGTATGTATTTTATAAGCTGATACCTGTCTGCGGTCAAACAAAACAATGAGCTGAAGATAAACGTCGTTTACTTGTTAACGTATTCCTTTTCAAACGGTACATTTATATTGCTTATTAATAATTAGTAAAAGAAGGCTATAAAACGGTGATACATTTTCAAACATAGAGTCTACACATGTACAGTAAGATAAAGTGAATCTACCATATTCATGAGTTGTGGAAATCCCATCCGAGGGTTGAGATACGTAAACAAATGAGATTCTGCGGAGTCTTTTGGGACGTGTCTCAAAACCGAGGGTGGGATTATGCACAACTCAATAGAAACTGTGACAGTAAATTCTTTTTCACTTTTTAATCGCATTTTTATCGCGGGGGCAAGAGTGATTTTTTATCGTTACTTTATTATGTTCTATTGCGTGTATTGCGCAGCAATACAACATGAGCCGTTACACAAAACAATCTCTGATACACAAAACAATTCAAACAAATGTCCCTGTTTAAATCTGCATTTATTAAAAAAACGACAAACACTTCGAACCAATATAATACAAGCAACAACAGTCTAATCAAATAGCTATGGTTCAGATCAATAATTGAAAACTTAAATTTAACGCAGGAAAATGTTCACACATGGGTCATTGATTGTGTATTCAAATTTCAATGTCAATGCTTGGATTTACTCTAGAATTGAAGATACAAACATTAATAGTGCTGACATTGACCGTATAGTACTGAATACATATCATACCACACAAGTAATAAGAAATACCTTTGAAAATAGGACGGGGATGAAAAAATGAAAATCAACCATTTTTAGAATTTTACTCCAACGCTGATGGATTATCTATCACCGGTTAAATGGATGGATTATCTATCACCGGTTAAATGAACGGAAATATGTATCTCATTGGTTGAAAATAATATTACTGTTGCATTAGACTTAAATGATAATGTAATGACGTCATATTAAAATGTTTAAAGTATTAAATTTTAATTTAGCTAAAATTGGACAATTATCACACAACTTTCCAATAACATACTATTTAGAAGAGTGGATGGACTATCACCGAGTGTAAAAGTGGTACTTACGCGTCGGTTACAAATGGACAGCTACACAGGCTAAAACAAGCACTGAAAATTGAACAGTAAGTCTATGATAAATTTTCCAAAAGATATTAAATATACTGCAAACATCCGTCTAATGTATTTTATTTCTATGTTTTCACTTTTTTCGGTCAATCAGTAAGAGTTTTATTAGCTTGTAAGTACCATATGTCAGCTATATCTTACTGATTTACAAGCAAATTTCAAAGTTGAGCTTACACAAAACAAAATGAGAAAGATTTTGTGGATATTTCGAAGAACGGTACAAATTGATATCTGACTCATCGACTCATTGACTCATAAAGAATAATGCTACATCAATAACAAGCAAAGTTTTTCACTTCCATCTGCATCTGTGTACCACTATAAAATCGTCGACCAAGAAATGAATACTAACTGAATAATTCCATTTCGGCGGTCTTTAAAGGTTGTCACACCAAACTATTGCCACTTTGGTCAACTTTCAGAGGTGAAATTTATCTACGAAATGATTTATTCCCCAAAGCATTTTATACACCAACCAGTTGACGTAATGACACAACTGTTAGATAAGGACCGAACTGAAATGTAGGTAACATTGAAAACGTTTAAGGAGGAGTAAACACTCAGCAATATACTGTAGTTTCACTGTTACAGTATTAAAACATTTAAAGGTCCACTACTAAGCGAAAATTAAGTGACAGTTATTTCAATGGCAATTACATTACCTTATACAAGACACTAGATAATGAAGATTTGCAGGTTAACATTTACAGAAAGTGTTTGGAACACGAAGAAAAGTATGTGTATTATGTTGAAATCTCAGTGATTCGACAAAATGACTACCCAGGTCTTTTTAATCTTCTTCATAATGCATAGAAAAATAATTGTACATGTACTGGAGTTTATTTAGAATTTCTTCATACCAACTTTCATTTTTTATTAAAAATAACTTATTTCTGTGTTTTTTAAAGTATATTTGAATTTTCGCTTTCGCTAGTATTGGACCTTTAATATTTATATTCAGTCTTTGCAAAATGTACGGTCACTGGTATTTCGTGTCTTGTATGGGCCTTAATACACCAGTTATAGATTTACCGTGTACTGTATACAAAAGTATACTGATATACAGTACATTGAAAACCCACTTTTATGTTATACAATGGAAACATAAAGGGAGACTATAGAAATATAAATGGAAGCGTTTTAAGAAAAATATGACAGTGCAACATCAATTTGTTTTGACAAACAACTATTTATAACATTTTCTGTAAACAATTGTGCTCTTAATCAAAATATGTAATATAACAGAAAACGTTTTATAGTTAGAGATACTTTGATATAATACACGCATAAAAACGGTACGATCAATTACTGTTTACACACATTTAAACAAGAGGTCGGTTATTGAGACCTTTTGGAGATAAAGTATCAAGAGTGTGAATCCAAAAGATCTCCTTTATTAACCTGTCTATGTCACCAGAAACATTGTCAATAGGTATAAAACTAAAATCTTTAATCTAGTGTCCGCATTCGTTTAAGCAACTAATAAATTAAGTGTCGAGCAACATTAGAGGTAAATTCACTTGCATAACAGAAATGACAAATAAAACATAAATAGCTGAATATATGGTGATTAGACTTGAATAGTCAGACATAATTTCAGCGAAATATCAACGTGTAAGAGTAATACCCAACGGCCAAGACCCTGCAATGATGTTTTGTTTAAACAACAGATTTATGTCCCCGATACCAATATCGTACACTTCTCAAAATATAGATTACTATTGCAAAGTTCAGTAATCTGTTATGCATTGTCTTCAAGGGCTACCTTAACTTAGCACACCTACATAGAATCTCTTCAAGATACAAATAGCAACAAATGCAACGAAGTTCAGACTGACAAAAGAGATAACAACAAATAGGATTGGCAACGGAATTTGAACTGTGAATTTGTGTTTCCATTGGAAGCACTTGATATGTCTTATGGTGCCCCGACGTTTGTTCTGGGTTCAGATCATTTTTTTCATTTATTTCATGAATGTGACGTTTGACAGTTTTTTTTTTTGTGCGTTCATGGTTTTGCGGTGCCCCACTGTGTTCCGTTAATTGTTCGTTTTGTCCTCGTGTGTTTGCTTTGTATGCTTGTGTGTGTTGGTAGTGTATGTTTGTGTGTGTACATGATTGTGTGTGTGTGTGTGTGTTGTGTGTGTGTGTGTGTGTGTGTGCGTGCGTGCGTGCGTGCGTGTGTGTGTGTGTGTGTGTGTGTGTGTGTTGGTGGTGTGCACTTCTGGGTGCTGTGGGGCTCGTTTTGGGGAGGCTGCGTTTTTGGTACGTGGCATTCCCTGTTTGATATTATTTTTGTTTTTTTGTAGATTTGTATCATGCTTATTCGACATGATATTTCAACTTCAGCAATATGTTGAATTGTAATGAGTTCATACTGTATATATGGTATGCGTAAATAGGGCAATATAAAGTCGAAATAGCTGAATGCGTCTCCCTTTTGTGAAATGGCCGTTCTTACATGTGGTACTTGCAGTGCAATTTTAGACAATGCACCCACTAATACAGTAATAAAATTGTGCTTAAAATGATTACTTGTTCATACATGTATATTTGAATTTGACCAGTACAGTAATTTATACACACAGGTAAATGACAACAGTTCTTTCATACAATAGTTAAACAAAAATAGGAAATAACAGCGGAGAGAATGAAAGACACAACTTTTGCAGTTATACTATCCATATAATATATTACAACGGAGATAACTAGATTATATGTGTTTCGTAAAGTTTACCGCGTTTGTCGTCCGCTGCGTTTCATAAGGTCAGTTATGTTTTATGTTCTTTGATCTGAAACTAAACGTTTGCATGTTACCTCACCGTGGTAAATAAATATTTTTTTCCAATTGCTTCTAAAAAGTTAACTATTATTATAATAATACAATATACTTTTGAATGTGTTAGTAAAATATACGGTTGTGTTTGTTTAGTTCACACTAGCAACCAGTCAAATCACAATTGCGTGCGTGAAAAATAATATTTCAGCAAACAATACATTAGATATTTCTAATGTAAATTAACATTTAAAAGTAATCTTGATAATTTGTCAATAGAACCAGAGACTTTTTCTTGTTAACATATATAATCAGCAGTCGAATGATTACATTCCCGGTGTTCCTCCCCTGAAAATCATGAACACCGGAAAGGTATTCCTTCTTCCAACTGAAAGAAGATCTAATTAATTATGTAAAGTTTTGAAATAATGGGTTGATATATTTACTTTTGCATTGGTTACCTTAGTGTACCACTTGATAATAATCACAATTATTTAGTGGTTAAATGTAAAACGTTACATTGTCGGAATATGAAAGGTTAACGTGTCATCCGCATCCAAACAGCACATTGATATTCTTGTCTAGCGTGAGCTGAACGGGTTTTGTCTAAACGCAAACAAGGTTATATGCTCTTTTAGATAATGTAGCAGGACAGTACATTGTGGAGCGACATTAATCCTTCCGTTCGACCGTCCGTCCGTCGGCTGTTCGTTTATCCGGTGTCATATCTCAGAAATGGTAAGGTTCATGTATATATGACAAAAAACTTTGTTGAAAAGTTGGCTTCTTTGAAATTTCACTCGGTGAAGTTATTAACTTTTAAAATTTGTATTTAGCATAAATATAAGGAAATTTATAAATCCTAATAAAATTTATTTACGCAATGTGTATTTGATACAAATAATGTACAAGTTATTATTAAATAAGACAAAATTGCATTCAACATGTCCTTCAAACTGTCTCGGTGCACAATAGTTACATTTTGTACTCGTGTGAAACATCATGATTCGTAATAATCCGGCAATTTACGGTATCGTTCGATAATATCCTAACCATCTCATCCTAACGATGTCACTACCGCATATAATGACGAAACTACCGCATATAAAGAATTACTACCGCATATAATCCTGGAAGCACAGCATATAAGGAAATCGCATGTACAGCATATAAATAAATGTGAGATCTACAGTGTATATCTACGAAAGTACGATACATGTATACAATGTGATTTGCACTGCATATTAGGAAAAACAGCACCACAAACAATGGACACAGTGACTATCACATATATTTATGTTTGCACATCATATAATGTAAAAAGCACCACGTATAACGTTTTATCTACTACACACAATAACAAATCTACTGCATATATTGGTGTTTGTACCGCACACAAATTCAAATGCACTGCATATAAAGACAGTACCATCACACATAAGAGGAGTTGTACTACATATAACAAAGAAAGGACAGCATATAAAGTAAATTGTACCACACACAATGAACTATCTACCACATATAATTAAATATCTACTGCATAGAATAAAAAATCTACTGCATATAATGAAATATGTACCGCATATAAGCAAACAAGTCATGATAAGACGGCCATGGCGTTCCATACTGAGAAGCTGGTTCGTATATATTTTCAAATTGCACATTTCCTATGTATAACATTCGACAACAAGCGATATCAAAATATACTTTTTAAACATATTAAAGTATCTGTTAAATTTTATTGAAGTTAACTTTCCTTTTGATGTACATGTACTCTCCGTTCACTTTTAAACATTTACTGTTTAACAATACATTAGAATGTTTTCATTGAGTGCAAATGGTGCAAATGAAGTTATTCTTAGATAAATAGACTCAAGGCTACAATGTATCAAAGCCGATAAAATGTTTCCAAAATATTCAGCTTTCTTAAATGAACAAACTGTAGTCATTTACACGAAAAGAAACATTACACATGAAGGGGCTTCTATTTATTTTATTTGGTTTATTTTGTGCCGAAAATCTGTCATCAACTGCCTTGATCGTTCAGCAAGTTGCTGTTTAGCTTTTTTCACACGCTAGCTTTTTATGTTTACCTGCACCAGCTGAAAGATGTTATACGATAATTTGTCAAAAGTGTCAGAAATTAATAAATAATAAACATAGAGGCTATATTGAAATACCACATGGCAAATATTTGTCTAACTTAATTGGCGGACAATGCATGAGTTTATGTTCGGTTTACGTAACTCCAATATATTTCAGACGTCAAATCTAGGCCTTTAACATTTACAATTTTGTGTCCATCCACATATATACATTTTTGTGGCTTTGATAAGACTTTATAAAGTTATCTATTATCATTGTTACATGCGGCTCCTTTTTTTTCTTTGCTTTATTAAGTTAAATCATATACCAATAATGTTTTCTTTTTTAACAATCAGTAACAACTTCCGCACTCGACAATGCGAACTACTGTCGATCGTGTAATATGTTCGTGGTTTGCATTTTCACATGAACATTTGAACATGTACATGTAATACTATGTATGCGTCAATACACTAGTAATGTGCTTGTTAGAATTTCTATGCAAGTTGTGAGAAATGATGCATTGTGGTACTATGACGTGTTTAAAGAGATGGACAAATACGGAAAGGGTAATTAGTGCTGAAACTAATCCTAGTATACACATGTAATTGTTTTATATCTTGTCGTATCATTTTCTCGTCTGCGGTGTAGCGCTTTATCACACTCGAAGTCCCGCCTCTCGTGTGATCCGAGACTTCAATGTTACTCGGATAGATATAACCCCGCATATTAACCTGCTGTTACAAGCTCTGTTTGTATATCATATATTTTTTAAAAAGTATCAACACGTCAAGATAGGAAGTTTAGTAAAGACTATGTAAATACTCATGTACATGTAGCATTGTTATTGAAAGGTTGAGTCACTAATGTATTTTAAAGATATATTAAGACTATTTAAGCGATAAATCAAACGCTACATGCAGAGCAAAATATTACCATTACTATTTCATTGATTTTGGCAAATTAATAACATCTGAAATAGCATGGTATACACTAGATGGTATCGTTAAAAGTCGTTTCTATGTAAACTTTCACTAATTAAAACAACCGTACACGAAATGGAAAACAATGACATAACATAAAATTAACGACTTGAAAAAATGAGGCGTTTTGAAACTGGAAAAAAGATTCCCTGTTGCCAATTGTGCGCTAAACCTTAACTCTTCTTTAGCCGTTGATATCCAGAGATCCGGTAATTTAGGTAATTTGATATGCTGAATTGCAAAGATAATGAATCATGCTGATATGATAAGAGACTAAGATAAGATCCGCAGAGTATGATGGTGGTACAGTGTAACCTCCACTAACGGTCACCTCCCGCCAACTGCCACCTCCTTACAACAGCCAATTTGAATTCCCCCATTGGTTTTTCTATATGTTTTACCTCCCAACAACAGCCACCTCCAAACTTTGGCCAACGGCCACTATTTTTAATCCCGAATTGACAGAAAACTTCTCAAACGGCCAAGGAATACACTATCCTCCCGTCAAAATTTTGACAGGAAAAGCTTTCCATAAAGCAATTTTCGGAAAATTACCCATGTCTTTGTTTTATCCATTCCTTGGTCTGACTTTAACATCAAGATTTAGCGAAAAAATCCAGACACACTCTCACTTTTACACAAAAGCTTTTTCTCAATGTCTAGCACCAAAAGCATAAACCAACAAACACAGAAACAGAGCTAATCATATATATTACTCTCTTTGAGCAACAACTACTTCTGGACAACAGCCAATTTCCAGTCATCCGGCTGTTGGCTGTTGTAGGGAGGTTGCACTGTAGTAGTTATATAAGCTAGTTGGCCGGCGTACTTTTAATAGATAAAGAATCTGATAAGCAGATAAGAAATCTTTCAAGATCATTAAAAAGTTAAAACTTTAAGCGCCTGACTTCCGTTCAATATTAGATAAAGTGTGTAGGCAGTTAGAATATTATTCTATCGCTGGGATTAAGTTATGATGAAACGGAAGAGATGTGCCAAGTGCAGGGTTTGCTCAAGGCTCAAATTAGACAATTACGGAAAACATTTCACACAAAAATGAAGTATAATTAATTGTTTATGTTGAGTTTATATACAATTACAGTAAACTCCGTTTATAACGAACTCCTTGGGACCACTTAAATATGTTCCTTAAATCCGGAGTTTGTTATATCCATATTATATTTTCATATTAGATAAATCGGGCAGATAAAATGAGTTCGTTATATCCGGATTTTCGTTATAACCGGAGTCGTTATATCCATAGTTTACTGTATCACTATATGACCGGCGACACGGGAAATGGGCCTTCGAACAAAATACTTGGAAAGTAACTTTCCTGCATATTTTGAATAAACATTTTTTTCAATATCAATATGGGAAAATTTCAGTAACCTCTGCCTTTTGTGCATAAAAATATGCATGTGTGCGAAGGATATAAACTACACAATCGCTTACAATAAGCCAGCTGGTGTGACAACTCGGTTTTCCATGATTCAAAGTATTTTAAAATAGAATAGAATTTTCAAGAAAATGTTTGCATTATTGTTCCATTTGATGTCGGAACATTCATCGTTCACCGTATCGCTCAAGCAAGGGTTGTTATAGTTCTATAAACAGAAACCAATTATGGAGTCCAAGATTTGAATCTGAATCAATGACATATTTTGCCTGTAATTTTATGCATCAATGTCAAAACTCGTTACATTTGTTTAAACATTCATAAACTTTTGTACTTGTCTAGTGCTCATAAACAGTCGTGATATAGAGTGATTTACTCAGTCGTTTTTTCATTTTATGAGATTCACAAAATTAATACATGTGAAATGTTGTTAAACTATTAAGGTGTTTGTTAAGTGCTGGTTTAAGATATGAAATAGTGAAAATACTATAATTAATTCTGCTGTAGATTCGGCTCTGCCAGATGTGTGAAATGGTAAAGTAAGCTGATTTAGTAATGTAACACATATTGTTGCCAGAATGGATATCTAGGTATTTGGTACAATAGGAATAACGTTAAATGTTAATACACAAGTGTAGTTTTATATTACTTTTCAAACAAAGGTTGTCTTACTAATTTATATATAATCTAGCTAAATTTTTCTCTACGCTACTTTACAGACCCAATACTAAGCCCTTCACGGCAAGTATTTTCATATTGTATCTAATAGTTGGCTAAAGCATGTTATATAATGCAAACTTTGGCAAGAAAGAAGCGGCACTGATGCAAGACTGCAGAGATGTTAACGTTGAATCTTAGATTGTTTTCAGCAAAATCTTTTTAAGTTTCTATATACCTTTGTAAAATATTCTACAATTGTCGCTAGAAATTTGAGAAAACATTACTTGCCGATCATCATGTTTTGTAACAAACGGTAAGATATATGTTGACTTTTGAAACTTTTTCACTCCTCTTATAGTGTACCTTTAAACGAATAAAGTATGTAAGGTTGGTATGTAATAAAATTTTGTTCGATATCTTACGAATTTCAACAAACAGTGGGCATTTCAAAATAAAATGATATTAGCGTCTATAATTTCATTGCAATGAATGCTGTAAGTGAACATAGCTCTCTGCCTACCATTCCCAATCAATCACTGGCTCTAAAAGTAATAAAACTTCTTCCGAATGCCAAATTGTCTACTGGTTTCAAATAAGTTTCAAAATCAAAGTCTTGTTTGAATTCCCTGTAAATTGACAGCTTTCTATTTTTAAAACACTCGGATCGCCATATCTCTTTGCAAATTCACATGCTGCATCATAAACAATTTTGCGTTCTCCACAGTCTTACATTCCCATTTGTAATCAAATCCTTTTCTAAACAGGTTTAATCTTACAGAAGTAGCCCAATTTTTGTATCCTAGATGTTTAAGCACGATATAACATTTGTTTTATTTTAAAGCTGCTCGCTCTCAGTTGCCGTTGAAAAAAAAATAAAAAAAATGACATACATAAATATGAAACTAAATGCTAGAATCAAAATATAAGCAAAAATCTAGGTATAAATTTGCAGAAATCGATTGAAAGTGTCGGTTACACGGCACCGCTACACTATATGTTTATATTGGAATTTCAAAAGCGTTTGCAACGCTTTTGAATTTGGTAGCGTATTATTTGAAATTTAGAGATATACGTGACAGGAATTTATACTGAAGCCTTTTTAGCGAGCAGCTTTAAATTCTGATCCAAAATGTATGCAACGTTTGTAAGCAGAAATATACATTTCGTGGGGTGAAAGCCAAAACCTCGTATACCCCCAATGTTTCAAACGATGTTTTTTCCAATCAACTCTTTCAAATTTGTGAAATACACAGGTCTTCCCAAAATTTCAGCGCTATATCTTTAATAGTTTTAAAGATATTGATTTGTGATCAAACCTCGTATCAAATATAATGTCCAATTTCAGCAGGCAAAACCTAGTATGTTAATATACCTTAAAGTATGCTGTTCGTAAACATAATAATTATGTAGTCATATCAGCGCATATATGTTTAATGTTTTATTGCACAAATGCAACATACTCGATATATTGCCATTCAAAGTACCAGAACTCTGATGTTTTACAAACTTGGTTTTGGCAAAAAGTAAAAATTAGAAATCATAAAAATCAAAAATGCAAGAACAACGTTTATTGACATACAAATGTTGTCTTTACAGTTTCTTGCAATACATTTTGTGCCAAAACATTGCATCTACCTGTACATTATTTTGGCATTCATGTATGCGTTTACAAACACCTTATCTCACTGTATTAAAAGCTCCTATGTAATTGTACACTGTTATGCCTGTAACACAGAGACCAAATTTGTAGCTAATTGGTGTTGATAACCACGCACTGTTTTTATTTGTGTGTGACGTCAGTCACATCGCAAATATAGCAGCCGTATTTCAAGACACCAATCCTCTACTTTTAAAACCGCAGCACCAAAACGTTTTCGAACGGTTTGAACACAGCTCTACAACACAGGTATGCTTCAATTTGAGCAAAAGTGTTCAAAAATTTATCTTGAAACAAAAATAGATAAATATAGAACACAACAATTGTTTTTGACATGAAAACACTATAGAACTATATCTTATATTTGATTTCGTGATCACCTTTCCCATGCGGACGAATATAGTCAATCGGAACACCTCGGTGATGGATGCTTCATGAACGGAATTACACGAGGAGTTCCGATTGGAATAAAGTTTGTTTTGATCGTATACCGAAACACGCCATCTTGATTGCAACCTACGTTTTCATAACATATTCCAAACTAGACCTATCACTAAAAGTGATTAATACCCCCGAAAGACTGCTTTATAAACTGATGAAGTTCGTAGTAACAGAATACTTTGCAAAAAACCTAAAATAGAGATATTAGCCTTGGCAATAACTCTGTAATCATTCAAGATAGAGTTATGGTTCTTGTACACTGCACTTCCGCTTATTGTGCTAAACCATTGCATGAAGTTGCATTGAATTCCAATCGGTAGTTTTCGAATAATGCTCCGGACAAGGAAAAGTAACAAAGGGCAATAACTCTGTAATTAGTCAAGATGGAGTTATGGTTCTTGTGCACTGCACTTCCTCTCAATGTGCTTGACCATTGTATGAAGTTGTATTGAATTCCAACGTGTAGTCTTCAAGTTATGCTCCGGACAAGGAAAATGCAACAAACCGCCTGACCGACCGCCTGACCGACCAACCACCGGGTGACTCCTATATACCCCCCTAAACTTCGTTTCGGGGGTATAAAAATCGTAATTATAGTATATCTGTAGTGCGGAGCATTGTACCCTGTAATATTTTATTAATTGTTGTGATATTGTATTAAACCTGAGTTGTGGAAATACTGTATATTTTTGTCGTGACTTACGGTGACCCAATTCTGTGTCAAAATAATTTTACAGAAAAAGGCTGACAGAAAATGAGAAATATGCAACGTAGCCGATATATACACTATACGGCACCCACTATACTAGTTGACCGGTCAGTGTATCAGTTGATTTTGAGAGAGCAGTAGTTTAAATTCTGACTTATCGTGAACTGTATTAGCCTAAATTAAGCTAATTCGTTCGGCTGAACAATTTGACCCATTTTATAGATCTGACTCTTTTTACTATCAAAACAACTAAAAGTATCAGCCTGTAAAATCGGTTTGCAATCAAAATCGAAATAGTAAGACTAGTACTGTATACAAAATAACTGTCTCAGGTTGTCGTGAAATTGAAGCAAGCAATGCATTTTTTAGAAATAGAATATGAGGAAAAACTAAAAATGAAAGTAGAACTGTCAAAAAACAAAACAAAACTGAATTGCTTGTATTTTGCAATGAACTATCATAATAATTTATTGTTTTTCATTCATCTTTGTACCAAGATTGTGGTTAACATGATAGTAATCTGAGTTTTCGTTTATACTAATGTATTATTTTTGGCTCGATTGTGAATAAAGCTTGAAGCTTATCGACTCGCTCTCAAGTCCACTTCCTAGAAGAACCTGTACCGGTGGGGCTCCAACCCGCAACCTCCGGGATGAGCGGCAAACACCACTCCCATTAATCAATTTTGAGAAATGATATTTGAAATAAAATGTTTTCAAATTGGTGTTTTCTACATATTTAATGTCCATTGGTACTCAAAGTATGTGATGTATGAAACATTTCTGTACCAAACAGTCACTACAGAAAGCCTATACTAATTTTCTCGAACATTTTGGTGCATATTTGGCTATTTTGCTAGTAAGTATACAAATTTATAGGCCCAAAGTCTTGTTGGGGATCTAAAATTCATGTTGGGGACTATTTCAAACACAATACATGAACCTTAAGTAGGTCTTGAACAAATTTTGAGATGGTTTTGTTTTGATCCGAAGCCAAATGTCTCGGCCCCTCCATTTAATGGCGAACGTTCAATACTGAAACATTATATAATTTATAGCCCCATCAGGGGTATTTAAAAAAGAAAGAACTGTCAGGTTTCCAGAGCTACTCAATCCACCCGGTACTTCCTGACAGAGTGTGAGAAAAAAAGGTGTCAAACCTAAAAACCCTATCCTGCAAATATGTACATATACAATCTGTTGTGCAGAAAGGACGATATCAGTAGGGTTAAAAACAGGATAAAAGTAAGTATGTTCATTCATTGAATAGTGTTCGCTTTTGTGTGTTGTTTGTTTTAATGATCGCACCGTCTGTCTGTCGGCCTGAGCTAACGTATAAATACTTAAGTGGCTAGGAGGACAATACGTAACTGTAAATTCTATTCATTCAGTCTGTTATGTGGCTAAAATTTTCTTTTACATGGCTAAAAGAACAATGGATCGAACAATAGCATAGCCACATAAGTATAACTTTGTTACAACGTCCGTCCGTGTGGCCGTCCTTTCATTTTGTTTTGTGTACGAGCTGTAACTTGTAACTCGTTTAACTTGAAAATGGATGGAAACAGAAGCCTCTTGAGTACAGTACCATAATGCGACAGTTGAAAACAATAGAATATAGATGATGGTTACCAAAACCTAGAGACACCAAATGTTACGGAAGACTATGAAGAGGTTACAAATCAATATGGTTGTGTAGAGGTGCACATTTTGGGCCATAATATATTTATATAGTAAAAGAACCAAGGGGTCTAAATGTAAAAGGGCTAAGGTCTGGTACCTTGATTCCCTTGTATCTGCATCTGTCTTTCTGCTACCTGCGTCTGTCATTGTGATACCCCAGGGACAGCCAGGACTGTATAGTCTAATGAATTCGACTGAAAGATTTGACCCATACTAAACTGTTGAAACATGAGAAGGTGTAAAACTTTGAAATATCAGCATTTTGCCTTCGGAGTCAAAATAGTTAGACTGCCGGGACTGTAAACAAGCTACCCGGGGACTGTAAACTATCAAATGAAAAAAAATTGACCCTGCCCTAGGGCCACTTGCTTTAAGCTCACCTGACACAAAGTGCCAGAGTGAGCTATTAGATCGCATTCTGTACGGGGTACATCGTATGCCCGTTAACATTTTCCTTTAAACTACATCTCCTCTAAAACCACTAGGTGAATGATGATATAATTTGGCATGGATGTTCCTTGTATGTAGCTCTTTCATAGTTGTTCCAAATAATTACATGCAGAACTGTGGTTGTCATGGCAACAGAAAGGAAAAAATCTTTTCAAGAACAGGAAGGCCTAATGCTTAGATATTTGGCATGTGGGATTACCTAGTGCACCTCTACAAACATTGTTCAAATTATGACCCCCGGGTCAAAATTGACTCTGCTCGAGGGTTCACTGTTTTTCCATATGCTTATATAGGAAAAACTTTAACAATCTTCTACTTTGAAACAACAAGGCCTAGGGCATAGATATATAGCATGTGGCATAACCTATTGGATCTCTACCAAGATTGTTCAAAATATGACCTCTGGGTCAAAACTGACCCCGCCCTTGGGTCACTTGCTTTTACATAGGCTTAATCATTAATTATGCTGTATCAAACAGCACTGTCAACTGGCTACACAGTACCTTGGAATAAATGAACTTGCGAGGTACTAGATTTTGTGGAAATTAATATAAAATCTTATTAAGACTTTATTATATTTCTATTGGTGACCTAATTTATATTTTCCATATAATGTTTATTCACAAATGTGTATTTGTATTTGCAGAAAAGTCAGCTTCCCAATATTTCGAGAACTGCTGTTGTTGAAGGAGTTTGTGTATCTGGGTCAGAGGCAGATCTTTTCCTAGATGATGAATCCAGCATAAATGTCAGCGCTAAAGTGTTGCAGACCTGCCCAATATACTTAGGACAATCTTGTTACATTGAGTTTGCTACCTCAACTGGGCTAATCTCTCTTCATGATAACACACAGGGTACATAAGAAGTCATTGTGGTAAATGTTTGAGCAGAAGACAGAACACAGAACAAGGCTATTTGCTAAAATTATAAAACGTTTTGTTAAAAGAGGTTACGACCCAACTGTTTTGAGACACACCGCATGTTTGGTGTTCAACCCGTTTACAGTTGGACGCTATGCTTCCCTCTTTGATTGTGTCTGACGGAAGAGGGGGAGGACTCTGTGATGGGCAGTTTTTAAATCCCACTGGGACGAAACTGTTTTGATTTCTGTCCTCTGGCCTGTTTCGTCGGGCCCTTAAGGGTGTTTCTCTTGGTGCTCTGCCTTCTGCAAAGGCATTGAATACATACGTTTTTTGGTTCTCAAGGTTTGCTTTTTATATATTTATACACGAGCATTTTTGTGTTTTACATACCATGCCTTTTGTTTCCATTGCGTGTGTTAGAGATTCACCTAGCAGGGATTACTTTTATTTACACTGTCCTGTGACTTTGGAACATGGTGGGGGTAAGAGTGAGGTTGGGTGCGCACCATAAACCGGTTTAAGCTCCCCAGTGGTGTTTTTGCCACTGACCGTTCCAAGGCGGTGCCCCACTGTGTTCCTTTAATTGTTCGTTTTGTCCTCGTGTGTTTGCTTTGTATGCTAGTGTGTGTCGGTAGTATATGTGTGTGTGTGTACATGATTGTGTGTGTGTGTGTGTGTGTTGTGTGTGTATGTGTGTGTGTGTGTTGGTGGTGTGCACTTCTGGGTGCTGTGGGGCTCGTTTTGGGGAGGCTGCGTTTTTGGTACGTGGCATTCCCTGTTTGATATTATTTTTGTTTTTTTGTTTTTTCTGATCGCATGCATATGCTCACAGAGTATGACATCAATGCAATTTTCATAGTTTATTTTTAATTAAAGATATTTTTTCTCATGAACTGTTAAAATTTGTTTCTTTCCTTCAATAGTATTCTTTTAATACAGTTAAACCCTGCCTCATTTAGCACCTGGTTTAAGAGCAATCTGTGTCACATGGTACAGTCCTTGGCCTCAGTAATGTGAAATGTATTGTGGTTTAATTGCTGGCATTTTAAATGGATCCTAATGGCTGTTGCATGAAACAGGTCTTCCCATTCATGTATTCTGCTTTTAGCTCACCTGGCACGCTGTCCGTTATATGTCTTACTCTGTTTTCACATTCATTTTGTGAGAGGGTCCTGCAAGAGCAAATTCTCAACATTTTGAAAACTTGCCAATAAATCTCGTTGGAAGTGCTTTCAGTTTCCAGTAGTTAAAACACATGCTTCCATTTGAAAACCAATCAGTTGCCAGTCAACAAGCAGTATCACTAGCTAACCATCGGTCATCAAACTACAATAGTATCTGATAAATAATGTAAAACAATAATTTGCTTCTGCTTTCGAAACAAGATTTTTTTCTGAATTTTTGCACATACATGTATTTTGTTCGATTCAAGTAGTCAATATCACTATTGTAATGGACTACTGCGGTGACTAATATTTATCAAATCAAAGACCTTGAAGTATCAGAACTTATACGCAATGATACAGTGAATACAGTAGACTGGTTAATAGGTTTGATTAATTTACACATTTGAATAAAATGATGTTTTGTAAGATTTGAGTTAGCCACATTCATTAAATTTACACAAGATAGCCTGTGTTATTTTAAGTCATTATTCTATTAATTTCTTAAATGTAGTAACTAATGCATTTTTTGTTTCCAGATGTGGTCAGACTCACCAGCTGAAGAAGATCTTGTTCGTTGTTCTATTGATACTGAGAGGGAATTACAGATTACAAGAAACAGTAGCGAACACGTTCAAACAACTGAACAGTCGCAGACAGATAATGTCCAAATGAGTGAATGTGAATGCAATTCAATAGCTGGATGTCAAAATAAAGAAGATGAAGAAAATGAAACATTATCACAAAGAAATTATACTTTATGGCCATCGGGCAATGCAAAAAGTGTCTGTGAAAATAAATCAGAACTGGTTTCATATGGAACACTATGCAACAGTGCATTGTGTGAAGACGAAAGACAAATGAACGAAACTTTTCAGACAATACACAATGAAACACCAGTCTGCGAAAATAAAATGTAACTGAACCGGTTTCAACTGAAGATTGTGCAATGGCGGAAAATGAAACGTCAGCAAAGGCACATGGAATTGTTCATAAAACGGAGAATATAACACTTGTCTGTGAAGACGACATAGGAGAAAGTAAAGCATTTGGACAAACAAGTGAAACTTCACAGACAGTGGACAATGGAACACGTGTGTGTGAAAAATTATGCAAAATGCCGTATTATAATATCTCAATACCTCAAACGGTTTGAAGTGAACAGTTGGCAGGTAGTGCAATGGAAGAGAATGAGATGTCAGCACAAGCAAATGAAGCCTTACAGAGAATGGACAATGAATCATCTGTTTGTGAAAGCAACATCATGCTTAAACCGAGTTCTGACGAACAATCGCCAAGTAATGCTTTTGGAGGAGAGATAGGACCAACACAAACCAATTCACAGACTATTGACAATGAAACATGTGTCTATGAAAACAAAATGGCTGCTCACCCGGTTTCAAATGAACAATTGCCAGATAATGTGATGGGACAAAATGAAAAATCAACACATACAGATGAAACTGTCGATGTAACGCCTGCATCAGGAAATAAAACTACACAAGTTCATTGGTCAAATGACATGGGAGAAAACAGTTAAGAAGATCAGAACAGATAAAAAGCGAGTCACATACAACAAGAAAAATGCGGAAGGAAATATATTCAAAACAAAAACAAACAGAAACACCACTTAGCCCTAGAATAAATCTTCCGCCTGACTTATTTTTTTGATGTCGTCAATGCTTCTAGGGCTAAGTGGTGTTTCTGTTTGTTTTTGTTTTGAATATATTTCCTTCCGCATTTTTCTTGGTTTCATTTTGTTCTACTTGTGTATTACTTGCACTACTTTTATATACTATGTATATCAAATAACCTACATGTCTAATTCAATATTGTAAAATGTAATTAATGTAAATCAAATCTGCCTGGCTAAAATTCTGTTCTGTTCAATCTGTTAACCATAATTATATCAGAAGAAATATGTAATATTTAAATTAAGATGACTTATCTATAAAGTTTAGGACTTCGTTTCTTAATTAGCACATGTTTTTGGGAAAATCTTACTTTATGTTTGAAAACGGTGCTCATAACAGCGCTGGTTATACTTCAGGTTCGCCTGTTTATTGCTGTGGTCGATTAACCATACTGGAGGTCAACCGCATCGGATAAAATCACGTATTATGTAAACAAAGTCCACCTCCGTGGTCAAGTGGTTGAAGTCGTTGACTTGAAATCATTGTTACCTCTCATAGATTGAGGGTCATGGATTCGAGCCCCGCTACCGACCATGTCTCTTTTGTAAACGGCTTCAAAATTTGACGCCAATACTGTGGACACTTAATACAGACATTTTAATGATAAAAGAAGTGTGCAGTTGAATTCAGTCTTCTTATAACCAGGCTAAATAGGTGAGATGTGTTCCTTCACTGCGCAACACGCCTGTTGTAGATAGAATCCATGATCAGGAACTGATTATTTGCAAACTAATGATAAAACGATGAATCATATTGCGTCATATCAACGTTACACGAAACATTAACTTTATGTTTGGCCGACTTGTCTAATTCTTGACAAGAACAAGATAATTATGAAAAGAACTCAAAACAACGTAGAACTCTTAAAGTGAAACAGGAGCGGCATAGTTGCCATCCTTCTTTCTTTACAGAGAAGATGCCGCTGTTGAATGGTTTGTACCTCCGGGATGAGCGGCAGACACCTTAACCTCTATACCACCGCTCCCCTATATTACGGAGCTCTTTCAATAGCAAGGTTATTCGAAAGACATGTTACCTTTTCATTTCATCTAGCAATCGAAATTATACTATTTAAAGGAATACTTTCTTGTGTTTTTTTTTTTTGTGCGTAATTTTATTATATTACATGTGTTAATAAAGAAAAGTTAAAAACAAATGCCAACGGTTGAGCTGCATTAGATTCGTAAACAACGCATCATTTATAAATGCCACTGTACAAGTCATAAACGTAGAAAATGTAAACTTTATATAATCAATTTTGAAGAAAGAGAGAGCGAGAACGAGATAGAGAGAGAGAGAGAGAGAGAGAGAGAGAGAAATAAATTTGTGTAGCTATTTCAGCGTATAAAAGCCAATAAGTGCCGATCAAAGACCAGGGTTTTCCCAAACCAGATGCATACATGCATAATTGAAACCCTAAGAAGTATAATTTAGATTTTTATCGTTGGTACCGGATATTCCATGTGACCAACGCAGAGGACGTTAGTTATATCTTAGGAGTTGGGGGATAGTGCAAAATACAGGACATGTCCCAGTTCCAATAATACCCCTGGTCTTTTACGTGCTCGTGCATAGTACCGATACATTGGACCTAAGTTAAAGGTCTCAGCTGAAAGACCATTAGTTATTTCAGTTGAAGAGCGCGGTCCCTGTTTACCAGTCCATCGCGTTACCACTAGACCACGGATCTACTCCCGACATTGGGTCTTAACCATCGTCGATAATCAAAGAACGAAGTTTGCAAATATCAATTAACATGTAATCAACAGATAAATGTAATATTTGTCTATATTTTTTTCAGTATACTGAGACATAAGAATGCAACAGCCAATATCAACAATTTCCGTACTAGAAGTACGTCGTGCCATGTAACTCGTTTCTGAGCGATTATTCAGTCGGTCGAAGATGTTATGCGGATGTACAAGTTGTTATTATCAAGGTATGTAACAAAATACGATCACGATTAGAATTTCCGAAAAGCAATGAAAAAAAAGGTTTCCTTTACTGTTGTTGCATTTTGGTGATACTTTTATTTTAAGATATGCATGGGCTTTGCTAATATAAAATAAAATTAACAGGAATGAGTTTTTCTATTGCATATCCGGGTACAAATACGCTGTCAGGCCAGCTTCGGTCGTCGAAACAAGCCAGCTAGAAACAACAACACCAGCATGGACCTCTCTTGAGATTCTCTTTTCAAAAAAAGAATTACTTGTTTAAACAAAGTGTTAGTGTATGTAGGGGGGGGTCAACATTCTCTTCAATATCGACTTTAAGTTGAAATCCGTTAAAGGGGCACTCCCTACATCTAGCAGATTATATTCTCGAAACATATATTATGTGTTCAATGAACGTAAAGATATAAATAAAAACAATTTCAAAGAAGAAGCTATGGCGAAAAATGCCTCATTTTACCACAAATAATCAATATAGAGGCTTTCTGTAATAAATCGCATCCACCCGTTAATTGTACAACAACAACTCTACATAGATTATTGAATGGTTTAATCGAGCTCGTAGAGAAACTCCGTTTACCTAGCCTCGCCACCAGGCTAGATTTCATTTAACCTACGAGTAGGTTTAATGATTAATTTCAGCTATTTTCTTTTAATTACATTTTGGCATACATTTAATTTTATTTAGTGTTTTAAATTATTTTTTGTCCAATCGCAGCGCAGTATTCTCTGCACTTTAACTTGGGTAAATCAATAGTTTGATACAGAGTCAGTAAATGGGGGAACAATGCTGATTTACAAAAAATAGTAGGTTAATGTTCATTATGATACATTTACTTCAATAAATTGGTCGGAAAATGTGCATAAAACACAATAAATGCGCCGCGCCAGACCAATTTATTTTCGTAAATGCATCATAATGAATACTAACCTATACATAATAACAAAGCGGGCAGATAGTCTCAAAACGATTATTCTAAGGTTTCTATAAGTATGAAGGCTCCATTTCGCATTCTATAGGCTAGCTGGCTGGCGAAAGTGTAACATAGATAAAGAATCTGATTAGTAGATAGGAAATCCGACAACACTATATAATGATCAAAACTTTCAACGTCTGATTTTCTTTCAACACAAGATAATTTTGATTGGTACTTAGGTATTCTATCGCCGGCAGTAAATAAAGTAATGATAACAAATTAAAGATGTTTTACATGCCTATGCTGAAAACAAGCCTCAAATTAGGTAGCTACGCAAAACATATAATGAAGGATAACAGTACAGTATTCTGATTCATTTCTGAAATTACGTCTGTTTATACAAAATTACATTTTTTTTAATTTCTAGTTTGAATGGGAAATTGAGAAAAATGACACGATGTCATTGGAAATCGTTTAAATAAAAAATAAAACTTGACAAAGAATACATTACAAAACTACTAACTTAAAGGTGAACTGGTACTTGACAACTCGGTTAACCACCTTTCAATAGTAATCATTATAAAGCTTAAAGACTACAATCTATTCGTTTGTTTGTTTTTATTTGCCTTTTTTCATTTCATCTAGCTCTTTTTTATATATATTGGAAAGACACTCTATGTCTCTATTTTAGGATTGATATAGCTAATTTAACACATTTTTGTTTTTGAGGTATTCAAAGCAAGGATTTGAACCTACACCATACTGCGTCAATGCCTAGCTAGCCTAATACCGCTGAAATATACTAACTAGGTTAATATTTACACCACACAAATACCTAATATCTTGGCCATAGTTAATTCAAAATTACAAGGTAATAAAAGATAAGATAGCCATAGAGATGCTATCTGTTTCTTCATAAAATCCAGGATCCACAAACATTGTCTTATCGCGAATACGGTGTTCAGTAGGCTTCAATGTAATAGATGTGATAAACATCGCCAGAACTTGAAAAAATAAACTTGTGAAAGTACGAAATGCATTAATGCTGAAATCTACAACAGCATTCTTAAATGACGTAACCAATCAGAAACGACATTACATGTACAACGGAAACGAATGCCGAGATCATTAAAACGTTTAACAAATACATTTAAAAACGCATTGCCAACTTTAACGTTGTTTTTGGGACGGTTGTCGACAGAGCTTGAGTTAATACCTGTAACAGAAAATAACACCATGTGTATTTCTTATTCTCCTGTCTTGATTCTCAGTAAAAAGAGAATGCTAGGGATCTATATCAAGAAACAGTAGTAGCTTGTAGACTTTTTTCCGAATTCAACGACAAAATAAAGAAGTGTTTTATGATTTTTAATTTATGTTCAATTAACTCGTTCTTTACATAAACATTCTTCAAGTCAATTATAAGAATTGTTTTTCTTGAAAACAGGCTACATATTTTATGTTTATATCAATAAATATTGCTTAATTGTTTTGTTTCATTACTGGGGTATTCAAAGATTTTAATTCACTTAAAAATAACATACAGTTGTAACTATATCATCGCCTAAAAACATTCTATGCTAGGTATTAAAACAAAGCTTTGTTTGCAAACACAGTAACTTTTAACAGAAATGAAAGTTCAGCCGGAGGTACATGGCATAGTTGCTGTCTACGAACCAAGGGTTTGTCTTGTACAGCACACGGGCAGCTTTTTCTAAGGTCAAGATCACACTTAGGGACTTGCAACTGCTTAACTGTTTAACCTTTATTATACAAAGAGAATTTTGTTATATATATTTTAAAACAAGAGCTGTCAGTAGGACAGGAGCCAATATATGCCCGAAAGATGTGGCCCCTTGCTGCCTCTGGCACAAAAGTTAATAAAAATTTGAAAATTTCTGCCGGGGGTGCCACCCTTCTCCATGCCCCCATGCAATCTAGTGACTTTGGTTTTGCATTCAATTTTCAAAGGGACTTAACTCCTGTGTTTCTGAAGCAATTCGACTAGTTCATACGAAATTTTTTTGGTTTGATTACGAAGAAAGCTCCGTAACTTATTGAATCGCTCTCTAACGCTCATTCTAGATGTCATCTCGCTCTCTCTTGAGAGAAGGCCAGCAAGTTTTTTCAACGCTGCTACCCATTCACAACTGGGTTGAATGAGGCACATGTGGTATCAGTGCCTTTGCCCTAGGACACATGTCATGCTTGGGCTGGAATTCGAACCCGGGACCTACCGTCCTAACCACTTAGCTATCGAGGCCCACAATTCAACTAAACCTCGACGGACATCAACTATATAATTACAGTAATAAACATTTCCACAATTTTTGATTGAAATTGAAATTACCAATGTGATACATGTTTGTAGATAAGGCTCCGGATAGAAGTTGCTAACAGATGGATGGATAGACAGACAGACGGACAGACGGACGGACGGACGAGCGGGCGAACAGCGCAATAACATAATACTTGTACGTCTCTTTGGGCGTATATTAATGTAGATCAAAGCAAGATGATGTGCCAGTCACAAGACACTAGCTTAAAGTTCAAGTTTGCACGTTTGTGGTTTAATTCCATTTCATGCCGGGCATCATTCAGATTGTGTGGTTAAAGATTGTATTGATGAAAACAATCTAATGGGTAACCTCCCAATGTCCATCATGTGTTCATTTTACATTGTTCGAACTTGTTCTCCTAAACTCTTTGCTGGATTTAAATAAAACTTTGCGGGAAGCATCAGTCTTATGTCCAGTTTAGCATAATAAAATCTTATGACCCTATGTCAAAGGTCACGGAGGTATTTTAAAAAAAGCCTTGTCTGCTCTTGTTCTGATAATTTATTATTTGTTGTTACGAGCTAAATAAATCACTTCCTGAACAGAAAAAAACATGCTGAGTTAATCTTATAATTTTTAAAAAGAAAACATTCACCGTAACTGCATGTATGTACACTATCTTTTCTTATTTTAGAACCTGTACATCATTATTTCTTGACCTTATAATTATATTATAAGTAAAAAATGAGATTTATTTAGTCTCTTGATATTGTGTGATTATGTTTGTAAGGGGTTAAATTATAACATCATCTGTGAATATGTATCCAAGTTTTATTGAGACTTTTGCTAAACTTCAGGTCAAGTAACACTTAGTTTATATAAATTTATCCTCAAGGTTCCCAGTGTAACTCTAAAGGGCCATTATCTCTATCTAGCACCACTGACCAACATCATGGCCTGCTGAGATTTATTGAGGTTTTATTGCCCACGGTCATGTAAAATTACATGCCAGATTAGCTAGAGTTCTGTGAATCCTAGAGAAATCCGGGACTGTCTGTTAACTGTACTATATTGATAGATATTAACTATTTACATACTGAAAATGAATATAAAACCATTCATGCAAGACTGAAAACGCAAGAGTATTTTATTGACCTTTTAATTCAGTATAATCCAATTAAAAGGTGCAGTAAATTGTTCAAATTAAAAATGTTAAACATTCTACTTGCCATTTCATTGGCGGTTGAAAGGTTGCAACGTCCGGTCCAAAAATAGCTTAATACGGATGCGCCTCAAAATTACATGTGCATGTAGGTAAAAGTTAGTAATAATGACGTCGAAATTTTCTCGTACGTCGACACATGTTTGTAAATCAGTATAAACTATAAAGTATTTTCAAATGCTTTAACATATATACCAATTTCAATGATCTGAATTGACCACATATGTTTGTGTTCGAAACCGTTCTATGTAAATGTACATGTCCTTTTCTTCATCTTCAACTGGCTGATCTTTTGAAATAGAAATACGCATGTTTACGTATATTACAATCATTATGTTGGACATGTATCAAAATCTCCATTTAACGGTCATACAATTTACATTGTATGTTACATTGTATGCATAACAAGTAAAACAAGAGTTGTACTGACAACCCATTGGAATACCGCTGCCTACATTTCCTAATGCTTTTTTGGGTAGCTTAAATTTAAATATTGCGTCATAATCAGTCATCTAAAAGGAGTGTGGTATTTTCAAATAAATCCTTGTCGTTGCAAAGAATCAGAATGCGAATAAAGAAATTTGAATAGAGGATAATATCCGCGTTAAAACATAGTTTTATCTAAAATAGTTTGCCAATGCGCAAGATGTTAGAGAAAGATATATAGCCAACAATAATGCATTTGACTATTAAGCAATTTGTTTGTATTAAATGCCTGGCGCGTTTGTGCAAACCTAGGTGCTCATAGAAAGCAAATGGGAACTTGGTATCGATTGTCTAGTTTTTAGCGTTCTAACATCAAATTAACGTCGGCCCATTAACCAGATCTTCAAAGAAAAAGCAAATGCTAATGATCGTCCCGCGGAAGTTTCGAATAAAACTTATCGTTATTTTTTGTGCTTTAAAACTTTGATATTACATACGTGAGTGATACTATTATAGGGTAGCAAGTGAAACTATTTCAACCTGTCGTATTAAAAAAAGTAAAAATGATCCTAAAAGTGAGACACAGTTCGTCAGATTAAAAAGAGGTCAATGCCGTACTGACGCAGGCTACAGGTTAAGCATTCTGAGACTCTGGTTAACCTATCGAGACTCGGCCAATTAATGACACAAGTACCAGTATGTACGCAACATATAAAGGTCAAAAGTACGGAAGCCGTGAGGAGACCTTCTGACTTTTGAATTCTGACTTCTGACATTTGACTTTTGACCTCAGACTTATGTGTTAAGAAGCCATTTTTTATTTTAGACATAAGCGAGGACCGAAAGCAACGACTAGAAGAGTAAGTTATTAGGAAGATATTTCAATTATTTAATCATTCAATAATACTGTAGAACAAATTTTGTTCTCAATAAAAAGGCATACAAACTTACATTTACTCATTTGCATATGTAGACAGACATACAGACGGACGGACGGACGGACGGACGGACCTTCTTACCAGACGGACTTTGTTAGGTTATCCCTTTGATCTTTCTTTGATCTTTTTTAACCCCACAATGAAAGTATTTAACCCCACAATGCCATTTTTAACCCCATAATGACGGAATTAACTCAAAGAAGAGTTTGCATAACTATACACTTATAATATATTATAGTTGCATATAAGCATTTAAGATATGTAACGAGAGAAAGTGAATGACATAAAAAGTATATAACTTTTAAATATACAATGAAGGACTAAATTACGGAATTCCGTTAGGGCCATCGCCTTTAATGTGTTGATCTGAAACGTGATACCCGATAGTACGATGATGAGAACGCGGAATCACGAAACTACGATAACGAAAACGCGATAACACGATGATGATAACGCGATAGTACGATAACGAAAACGCGAAAATACGATAGTACGAGGAAGATAATGCGATATACTTTCGTGTTTTCACCATCGTACTGTCGCGTTTTCACTATCGTAATATCGTACTGTCGTATAATCGCGTTATCGTCATCGTTCTGTCGCCATATCATTATCGTACTGTCGCGTTATCATAATCGTACGATCGCGTTATCATTATCCTTCTGTCGTGTTATCATAATCGCACTGTTGCATTATCATTATTGTACTGTCGCATTATCATCATCGTACTATCGCGTTATCATCATCGCACTGTCGCGTTTACACCATCGTAATATCGTATTGTCGTACTATCGCGTTATCATCATCGTAATGTAGCATTATCATTATCGTACTGTCGCGTTATCAATATCGCACTGTCGCGTTATCATCATCGTACTATCGCGTTATCATTATCGTACTATCGCCTTCCGGTGCTCATATGCATGCTCAGAAATAGAAAAACTTCAAGAGCAACAGTACAAATGACGAGTTTATACAAATTCATTTTGAGAGAGGCTATGCCTACAAGGAAATTTTTGTTTTATTGAAATCGGGAGACGTTTGGTTGACAAAGTAATTTCTTGTATGTGGATTATATTAACAATGTACAGAAAGACCAAAGAGAAAGACAGAGAATATTAAAGAAAAGGTTCTTGACTACGAAACTATTTCATATCAAAAAAAGATAAACTTAAATAATTGAAATCACCATTTAAATAAAACATTAAGTGGTGAATGATACCAAGTTAGATATGAACTTTTTGTTATCTTTTGAAAAGAATTCGAGCAGTCTGATTGTATAAGAGGAGGGCGATTTGTAACCATGTCCCCCGCCAAAGAGATCATCTTTCCATCACTTTTTGGCTCCTCGTATCGTCTTGACGTCCTTAAATGATCTTAGTTTTTAATTGGACGCTAAACCAAAACAAACAATATTATTATTTCGTCCTGTTGGCGTCACGGTTCTGACGTCATAATGGTAAGAGAGAGAATATGTAAAATTTTCATTGGAGACAGACTAGAAATTGTTTATATGATTGTAATACAAGTGTTCTGCCTGCAGTGTCTGTTGATAAATGCAGAACTTATTCTGCATTTGAGATAAACGCAAACTTTTAACAAATGTGACAGAGTCACCATAATCTCATACAATATGTAGAACTCATCAAGATCAAGATGCATGTGAAGTTATAAGACCCAAGCTGCAGTACTTAGTATATAACTGAGCTAAACGCATCTAAACTTAACCTACCAAACTAGCGCTAAGTATACAGACGTACGTACGGACAAGTTTTTACGCCTTACAAATAATCAAAAGTTTGCTGACATAACAACTTGCCATAGACCTTAGATATTGTGGATTTCCCGCTTTACTGTTCACATCCACTCTATGCAAGGATTCTATATACAATGTACATGCACTTAGTATCAGTGAAATCGGAGCAGTAGTGTGAACAACTTTTTCAGACAAAAAGACATAGCTGCATTTATAGTTAAGTAAATTTAATTTATATAGTTTATTATCGGCATTGCTTTCGGCCCTCACTTATGGTTGCTTCTT
>JAFMSR010000009.1:32406018-32428023 GCA_022818135.1 Saxidomus purpurata | reverse complement strand
TAGTCATACTATTGGACATAGATATACCTATCTACAGCTTTGCGTTTCTGCGATCAAAAGGTACCATCATTGGTATGTCCAATAAGTCCGTTTGTGATAATTTAATTTTACTTTTTGTGGGTTTTGTGGCCTTTGCCAAGTTTTATGTACATGTATACAGTATAAAATTGAAATGGCATTCAGATATTCATTGTGTATAGATGAACACTTTATACATAATACATAAACATCTGTTGATTTTGAAAATAAACAATGCATTAACATTATTTTTTTATAAAAATGTCTGGTTTATGAAGGTAGAAAAAGTGTTTCTGTAGTGGTGGTTTTATCTTGTATAAACTTGCTTATGTTGTGTTAGCAAACCCATGATTATTTTATTAATTCAAGGTTGTGTTTTACTGGAATTTAATTGATGAATAAACATGTATGTTTACAGTGACATTGACATAATAGGGATTAAACATTCCAACATTTATACATCATTTTTTGCTCGACTATTCAAAGTGCACTCACCCTGCCGTTGGGGTCTGCGTCACCATTGGCGTCTGCATTGGTTAAAGTTTTTTATAAATGCTAATATCTTCTATACCATGAAATATATTTACTTCAAACTTGACATACTTGTTTCCAATGACAATATTGACAACTGAAGCAAGTCATATAACTCTGTCAACCATATTTGCATAGTAATGCCCCTTTTTGTACGGTAATTAGATTTTGTCACAAAAACTTAATCTTAGCTGTTACTTTGCCATTTCTCAATATTTTTGAATCAAACTTTCAAATTATTTTGTTTATGACAACAGTGTTGTGATGCAGCCAAAATCTTCCGGTCAACGTCACATTTGACAAAGTTATGACCCTTTTTGTACTTAGATTTTGTCAAGATAACTTAGAGTTGGTTATAATTTTGCCATTTCTTAATAATTCTTCATCAAAATTTCAAATCATATTGCTTATGACAACATGGTTATGATGTACCCCTTCTACCACTCCCACCGTTACCCACCACAGAAAAAAAATTACTGAATTGTTTTATAAGTTTGACCTTAATTTTTACACAATTATGAAATAAACCACACCCCTCTACCCCCATTTGATTTTTTTTCTCAGTTTTTTTTTTACAAGTTTGACGTTAATTCTCACACAATTACCCAATATACTTGTTTCTTCTCAGACTGGGACCATATGAAATTTTTTCATAATATTTTCATTATTTACTGTTTAATTGTTATTTCTTTGTCTTAATTATTATTTCACTGTCTTGTTTGTTATTTCACTGTCTCAAAGCCATATGTGGGACTAATGATAAAGGTCTTACAGAAATAATTCCATGTGTTTAAATATACATGTATAACATGTGTTGTGGGTTCTAATAGTGCTAATTAAATTTATTGATGAAATGAAATTATTGTTCTTACTTTGATTCATCCCTACACTTGCCATGTAACCCACCTTAGCACAAAATGCATCTATCCTCTTTGTGTCCATCTGTCTGTCTTGCTTTACACATCAAACAACAGTTATTCTAATGCACGTGTCATGAATATTAAGAACTTTGCCTGACTGCATTTAATAATAATAACAATAATAAAGACTTTATTTATACATTTAGGGTAAGATATTATGGCCATAGGTATTTTCACAGTATTTTCTTGATTGTGTTGGTCAGTCTTGAACAGACTTAAGGTCCGCCTTGGTACCCATATTTTGTTCTTTTATGACATCCACTTACGTTTTATCAGTTACACTACTGTTCTGTGAATAATTGGATATTTTTCAGATTTCTAACTAGCGTTTGTTATGTAGCCTAACTTCTAAGACTATATATAGTCGTTGACCTTGTATCATTTCTTTCATGTGTTACAAATGAAACTGTATCTCTGCTTGATTTTTTCCGTTTCACATATATTTTGACTATCGACAAGCTATGTTTATCTCTGGTAAACTATTTTATGAGCATGTCTCTTCCAGCAATTGTCTATTGCAGGAATGGGGTTCAAATAATTATTCTACGGCTGAAGGGATGTATTACGGGAACACTTTGTCTGCTCTTTAAACCGAACAGTTTTCATCTGATCTTCACCAAACTTGCTGAACATGTTTGTTGGACGTATTTTGTGACAGTTTGACACTCTTGTTGCTAAAAGGCTACTTTGTCAGTTTGGAGCAAACTCTGCAAGACTGGTTCTACAGGCAAAATCCAGAATATATTTGACATGAATTCTAGCTAGCTAGTCGCACTGACACCGAGATGCCATGACGCTTCCTGTTTTGTGAGTGAAAAATACCATCAAAGACATTTTGTTTGCATTTAACATAGGCCTAAATGAGACACAGTAGTGAAGTTTTATAAGATACTAATAATACACTTTGACTTTGAAATCACTGGGCAACACATCATCTCTTGTCCTGTGCATAGGGTCGGAGATATTTAACATCCTAGCTAGTAAACGACTTGCTTACTGATGCCTTAGACAAGTATGTAAGATCCCTGTATAGACCAACTTATTCGGAATTGAAGAACCCTCGTGATACCGACGTTGGCTCATTATTCCATCGAAAATGACAATGTCAAAGTGGTTGATTATAAGTACTGCCTCGATAGCCTAGTGGTAGAGCGCCCGTTCGAGTGCGGGAGGTCGTGGGTTCGCTCCCTGGCCGCGCCATGCCAAAGACGTAAACGTTGGTACCAGTAGCTCCCTTGCTTGGCGCACAGCATTAAAATGGAAACTGGCTTCTCTTCTCTCATACCCTCACGGCGATGAAAACCATCGGGAATGAGGAGTCGGGAGTGATTTAAGTTGTATAACTTGTTTCACACTCGACCTAAATAAACTAGTATAACCTAATGTACAGTTGAGAAATTAATCGCAAATGGGCATAGGCAAGAAACTGTATATATTGTAATCAGATTTTATCTTTCATATAACACACACATGTACATATTTCATATTGTCACAACAAAGATGGTGTGAACAGATAATGTTACTTCTTTCATCGACTTTCTTATATCTTTAACATAAATGTCCGATGTTGATGGATACGTAGATAATAATGCTTTTGATGTGTTTGATGACCTAAACTGTTGTTTAACCAATGCGTAGAGTAAAGATATTTTTGCGAAAATTTGAGAACTATTTTACTGCTGTTGCTTTTTGTCCGTCTGTTTGGCATTCAACATAAAGAATATGTCGTCTGCTGAACGGCTGTACGGCACCAACCAGCATAACTGAAGCTTAAGATTTAAAAGTAAATTGTCTAGTTTTGTTGGCTATGTTATCTTGCATTGTAGACAATATTTCAATTAATTTCTTACATTTAATAACACAACAAAAGTAAATACAGTGAATCAAAACATCCTTCCGCTCGCAAATGGAGTAAACGTAATGTCGGTAATATTCATTTCTATAGTATTTACAGCATCTTTTATTTTGCATCAATTACAGATATATGGGGAAGAATCCAATTACACAGTTTATCCTTTACTTTAATCCTTTTATACTAATATTTTATGTGCAATTACGTGATACATATATATATGAATATGGGGTAGCATTATGTTTAAACGAAATGACATATGATACCGATTCGGAGCTACTGTAATATACGGACCTTAGTTACTGTGCCATTTGAAAATGAATTTTTTCAGACCAGTAAATTGAGAGAACAAACCATAAAATTATTTGAGTTGAAATAAAATTATGATATCTTGATTTTTTAACAACCCCATTTAATTTTATTATTACTTTATCACTATTTTCATTTAATCAAATCAGCGTGCCTGTTATAGACATTAAACGAGCCAATTAGCCTACACGTGAACAACAGACATTCACGTGTTATCATCAAACAATCGCGTGTAACAATATCATCAATCAGTTAGCGCTTTAGCCGACGGTAAACAATGCCGACGATTATACCCCATGTGAGAAATACCATCCATTAAGTGTCCCTATATCGCCATCACCTTGTCTTTTGTAGTGACCGATATATTTGATAATGAGATAATATGGTGTTAAGAGTGTTGCTTTTAACACTGATTACACGATAAGGCAACAATGTATATATAGCAGAAAATAAATAAATAACAAGCCATACTTAGTTTTACCCAGCTCTTTGCTTCTTAGGACTTCACAAAGTTGTTTCTATCTCTGCTAGATCTTACGCTCACATACAGTCCGTTTTAACTGAACGTTTAAGAATTGGATATTTGGATACGGCGCTTACAAGGTATTTTATTTTATTTTGAAAACTGGTACGTTCTCGTGTACAAAGAGAGGATTCCGAGTTGACCAAAATGTAAATATATCATGATCAAATCTTTGTTTGGCTACATCTCATCCAGTTCCTTTCATGCGACGATATGCTCCGTCAGGATTCATTAGATTACCTCACTGGCTCCGTCCCTTGCATACGCACGCGAATTTATGGGAAAGTGTCTGTGAAATGAAGGAATAATGAATTCATACATGTACGAGACATTCAGTGCATATGTCTTTGTTACTTGTGACAAAGATCTTTATCTAACTTTGAAAGTACATTGTAACCTTTTCCGTCACTGTACATACTCTCACACTTTATTTCTTGCGCATATCACAAGCATGGCAGCATAATCAATTTTTTGATGGTGGCCATTATGTGGTAGAAGTAGAAGTGTTTTATTTATGATTACCAAATGTTACACAGAAATAGGGTGGTAAAGGGTTAAAATGACTACGTTTATTTCAGACCCGAAAGAATGGAATCTCATACAGTGATCATGGTGTTTGCTCTCGTGGTTTCCTTGGCATCACTCAGTTCAGGTCTTCATATCGAAATGCAGTATGGGAACTTTGAAGGTAGGTTTAAAACTTTGATCCCTGCTACTGTTTTTACATCTATTATTTAACTTAATCTTATTACAACTTCACTTAATTATTTAGAAGTGAAACATGAAGTGATGTATATTGTACGTGTAGAACTTATTTACGAAGGCAATGACTGGTTACCTAGGTAACAGGCTCGTTGTTGAATACAAGATAAGATTATTTTCGAATCATGTGTTTGGAAGTTTTGTGCGAAAAAAGTATAAATGCATCAACCGTCGATTCGATCATTTGAATCACGTGACATACCAGTTCGTGCATTTGTTGCATGTCTCTGTTAGATTTTTATTCAACATAAACATCATAATAATATTTATGTAGCTGAAAAAGCAACAGAAATAAGCTCATGACTAAATAATATTAATGATAATACAGAGCCGGCTACTTAGCCACGACATCAGGTCGAATAATATTTTTGTCTATAACAGGCTGCAGGAATACAACAATTCGTTGAAAATTCTTGAAAAGAGCATGATCGATGAAAGACAATTAACTATATAAGTTCTGTTAACCTTTCTAGAAAATAAACGATTTTTTCCTTAGGTTGCAGTTATTTACAGGCGATCAGTTCATCTACGTCCACTAGTGAGTATGACCAATACTAGACTACCTTCCTTCGTATAATATAAAAAAGGTGACTTTGTCCATTTGTTTAAAGAAATTTAGATCAGAGACATAGAATATAGATATATCTTGCTTTATTTCAGAGTTGACATGTTACACGTGCCCAGGAAAGACAGACAACACCGAATGTAACAACTGGGCGCCTGACATCCCCTGTTCACCCAGTAAGTATAACTTTCCAAGCATACCTATGTACTCTGCCTTATAACCACAACATTCAAATTTGAAAAGCGAAATATTAAAATAAGTCGTACTTTTAGATCCGATAAAACGAAAAAGATCCTTATTACTGCAGGGAATGTACTGCATTTTTAATAAGTTTTTAAGGACTCGAAACAAGGCTTGCACAAATTCAGAGCAAACAAGAGAGCAGACGCACGAGAACACAGTGAAAATAATGTATGGAATTGAGTGTCATGTTAAAGACAGAAAAGTTGAATTGAGTAGCATTGTTTTTGTTTTTTTGTCCAGTGGGAAAAACTATTTCAATTTTTTGTATTTTATCTCCTTTTTTACTTTCAGGACACACAGTGTGCAAGACTGTACATCGTGTTAACGGAAAAACTGGAGACAGCGTACAGGTTGACAAGATGTGTTCTTTGCCAGAACATTGTAGCAGTGATCACGTGGGTTGCAAGGTTACCGACAGACACGGAGGGATAGTAAGTTAAAGACCTGAAATATTTACCTTTTTAGACATTTGGTTAAATCTTACTAATTGATAAACATTGACCTGCCATTCTGTCTTGAGCAATGAAACATTTAACCCTGCAGCAGTAGACGTCATCTACCTTGTAGAGATTTCTTTGTAAACGAATCCTTTGTAGGCATTATAAGCGGTTCCCATTAGTGGACAAAATCCTAAGGAATGTCCGGTTCAAACAGATTCAAGTAAATAACAATGTTGCCGCCAAAGACAAGGTTCCTGTTTACAAATATGGAAAGCCGCTCTCTGGTTGTACTTGCGAAGTAAAATCCAAACAATATCATCAAACTATGGCATCACACTCCTTTTAAATATAATAATAAAGAAATAACGAGTTGTTGTCAGAAATATCTACTATAAAGCAAACACTAAATTCGAAGATCATTGCAGTTAATTTAATCGCTGTGATGGAACTCTTGATCGTGTTTGGAAGAGAAAAATGGCCAGCACAAATTTGCCCAATGTATGTACATTATCGTAATATCTTTTGCTCAGTGAGAGTATTGTATGTTTTCATTTATGTTTTCAGGAATGCGTGTCTTGTTGTACCGTTTCCTATTGCAACGTCGACGTACCTTACAACGTTACTACGTCACAGAATATGTCTGCCTCTTTGATTAGTTCAACTGCCAGTCACGTGAAAACTTTGGATTGGATATTAGCTTTAGCAGCTTTCATCGCATTGGCGGGTCTAACAGTCGTCTGAAACTTTATTATCTCCCCTTAGTGGACAAAAAGTGCTATGGAACGTTCTTTAATTTGTGAAAAAGAATGAAAGCATCCGTAAAAATGTTCATTTTATGTTTTAAGTATTTATGTATTAGTGCCATGATGGACTGACTGTTGGATGCACATAGGCCTATCTCCCTGGAGTCGTCAGATTTCGTCAAAAATAAATAGTGCTACTATTTCAAGCAATGCGTTGTCAACAATTATATTGTGTATTTTTTATTTCACATACTAAGCTACGTATATTGTTTCAGAATCAAATTTGTTACTGGAAAAAACCCATTCCAAAAGTAGAACAATCTCAGTGGGTAAGTTAGTCCGATGGACTGACGTTATTTAGCTCATGATATTTTCGCGTGCCTTTTTTGTTATTTGAAGGGGATCAAAGTGGGGCATTTGAATATTTTGACGTTACTCGTATTTTTTTATTTGTAAGATTTGTATTTTGTTGCTTTTTTTTAGTTTCGGCTTTCTGTTTTTCTATCCAATGAAATATAGTGCAAAGTAATACTAACACGATTGTATGAAGTTATAATAAAATAAACATATAAATTTTGCGAACGAGTGTTTTATTTTCAAGTACATGTATACACAATGTACAACCTCCGGTGTTGACAGCAGTTACGGCGTTAGTACTTTTTACGGAGAGTAGCTATTTGTGAATGTTGTTGCCTATTCAGTTGTCTTTGTGAGTAACGGCCAGTATACATTTTTTTAGCACAAATCAAGGAATCAGCACGTGTAGTTATGTTTAAACAGATACCGCATTTGAGTAGAAAATCCTCGGTAAATACGAAAGTTTTGCCAAAAATCAAGTGTTTTCGCATTCGGCATTAATTATAAGTGTTAATATTCAGACATGAAAAAAAATGTAGACATGAAAAAAAAAGAATAACCGGGGACAAACTTCAACTATTTCTCTATATGTCTGCCAATTAACTTAAGTGCCACAACTTTTGTCTCGAATCGGGTCATGTTATGCATCATCATTTTATACGTCTTGATGAGCAGGTTGCGGAAATGTATAATACTTGGGGTCTATATTTAGTTGGCAATAAATCTTCATTTTAACTGCATTTCCTTGGATAAAAGGGATTCATGTACAACCCCTGCAAACATGGAGAGAAACATGGGACCCATGGCATTTTTCGGTTTTGGGGTAAAACAACATTTGTCCTGTCTCGGTCATGTGATGCATCATTTTCTTCGTCTTGATAAGTAGGTTACGGAAATGTATAATACTGGGGTCTATCTTTACATTTGACCCCTCGGTGACCTACTTTTTACATTAGATGTACCCTTGACCCTTATGGCCTGGGAAACGGCGATAAAACTAGTTGGCAATAAACTATCTTCATTTCTAACTGCATTTCCTTGGATAAAAGGAATTCATGTACAACCCCTGCAAAAATGGAGAGAAAAATATTTTTGTCGAAAATCGATTTTTCCACAGGGTGGAAACCGTGGCATTTCTCGGTGACTTACTTTTTTGACTAGATGTGCCCAGGTAACACCATTTTGCAAGCTGGTGTACACTATTATTTAAAGATAACAAACACTTATTTTTTACAGTGAAGTGCGGACGAAAGGACTGGCAGACTGACAGGCGGGACCGAACAAAACTGTAGTCCCCATAACGGCCTTTGACCGGTTAGGGACTTATAACACACGGCACAAAAAAAAAACTATGAGCAACAAATACACCCGAAAAACTAACAACAGCATTGTCGCTTAAACATTCCAACATTTACTCCAGTTAAATCCATAATTTCCCTTATTTGATCGTATGGTTCTCTCTTACACTGTGAAAATGATTTTAAAAAAACCTCGTAAATCTTTCGGATTCAATCAAACAATACTTCACAGTAGTATCGTATGGGTCTTGGTTAATCTGATAGATCAGACTTTCACTACTTAAATGAAACAATTAAAGTTTTATGAAAATTTACAATTGTACCTTAAGATTTTCACAAATCTAGAACAGATGGTAAAAAAGTTTACTCGGCGGAAAACCCAATTCTTTAATTACATTGCAGATAAGAACATTGAGAAATGTTTACATCGACCCTCTTAAAACTGATCGAATAACTCACACTGGTGGTACACAAAATGCAAATATCTTAAAGTTTTCAAACAATTCAAATATGTTTTCTCTAAACTAAAGTCAATGAGTCTTAATAAAATCAAACTTCGAAAATCAGGCAAACACTTTTATTGTACAAGTACATGCAAAAAGACAGAAATAACTATCACCTCGAATGTAGTATAACTGATGCTAAAAGAAGCTAAACCCATGACAAGCGTCTGGTCCAGACGAAATGATTAGTTATTTAATAAAGGTGTCGTTAAATGAGTGATTTGCTATTTACCCTTTTTTGTTATATAATAAGAAAGGCCCTAATTGTCAACCCAGAATTACAGACCAATATCCCTCACTTGCGTTGTCTCCAAGACTATGGAACAAATGCAAGATGGTCTGAAGATAGTTGTGAACCCAAATAAATTGCATTTTCTCTAGAAATCTTTGCTAACATTGAGTATGGTTAAACTTCTTATCCTAGGAGTAAATATCAAAACTTCTATTTGGAAATACAGAACACAAACTGTAGTGGTAGAAGTCCATAGATCGAACTCAGCTGCTGTCATGTCAAGTGTACCACAAGTTTCGGTACTTGGTCTGTCTATATATTGGCTTATAACCGGTTTAAACTCCCCAGTGGTGTTTTTGCCACTGACCGTTCCAAGGCGGTGCCCCACTGTGTTCCTTTAATTGTTCGTTTTGTCCTCGTGTGTTTGCTTTGTATGCTAGTGTGTGTTGGTAGTGTATATGTGTGTGTGTGTACATGATTGTGTGTGTCGTGTGTGTGTGCGTGTGCGTGTGTGTGTGTGTGTTGGTGGTGTGCACTTCTGGGTGCTGTGGGGTTCGTTTTGGGGAGGCTGCGTTTTTGGTACGTGGCATTCCCTGTTTGATATTATTTTTGTTTTTATATAATGTTACAGTCATTTTTCGATTTTTATGTCAATGTTATAACTACTGAACATAATAACAAATGATTATACTACTGAGCATAATGACATATGTACAGAACGACATGTTATATCTACAGAACATAAAGACAAATGCACAGAACGAAATGATTTTACTATAGACCATAATTACATATGCACAGAACGAAATGTTATAAGTACAGAGCATAATGACAAATGCACAGAACGAGTTGTCGTTACTACAGAGCATTAGGAAAAATGCACAGAACGAAATGACGTAACTACAGAACATAATGGCAAATCTACAGAACGCAATGATAAAGGTCATCAGAAGGCAGCTATGGCGTTCCATATAGGGTTATCTGGTATGCAAGAAAACCCTATGTGAGATAAGATTTTTCATCACTGTTAAAAATAGAGATTTTTCTGTCCGGTATGTGAGAATATAAGAATCTTTCACTGGTTGCACGTGCAGATCAAAGGTAACTGTTTTGGCGGTAACGAGGCTCTGCCGAGTTACCGCCAAAACAGTTACCAGAGAGCCAGATATTCTCATCTGCACGTGCAGCCAGTGATAGATTCTTTTTCTTGCATACCGTTTTTCTAATAATAGAAGCAAAAATAAAATAAAACTCATGACTATATTTATGCGCTATTTTCTTTTAGTAATATATGAATTTACAAATTCATTCAAAAAGTAGTTCATTCTGACGTCATTAAGTCATCTTGCTCCAGGGGGTGTAAGATGAGATTTTCCAGCACTGGTAACAACTGCAGATATCCCGATCTGGTATGCAAGAAAAGCGTGTTAACTGAGTTTCTGCTAAAGATAGAATCTATGAAGAATTTTGTGATCAAAATAAGAAATATCAATCTTGATTTTTATAATAACAAGTACACAACTTAACGTTTACAAATTAATTCAGAATTTGTATACATATGAACCATTGATCTTATATATGATACAGGTATATGAGGCAATCCAATGGTAGGGCGCACAAATAGAATATGTTCTACACTCAAGATAATCAAACGACCCAGGAAAACAATGGCAGCAAACGTGTAGACACAGCTGAGCTTCAAAATAACAGATTAAAGTGATGTAAGGATATTCAGTCACTGTGTAGGTATATACGTGTATAATTTATATTGTATTCAAACAAATGCAAACATAAATCGCGTGCAATTTTGCATTGCTTTGATGGAGTCTGATAATCAAACTTCAGATTTGATTCGTACTTCGGACAGATCGTACGTTATGTACCTCGCACCCTAACTCTCTCAGTAAAAGTATTGAAATTATTTATCTGTGTTTCAAAAGTTGCATCACCAAATTATTTCATTGTTTGTGGAACTGTTCATAATTATGTGAAAACTGGTGAATTTAAAACAAGGCAGTGGCTAGAGTTACGGTACCGTAACTCTAGCCTCCGAGTCTAGAGTTACGGAAGTTCCGTATCTCTAGCAAAACCCTATGAGGAAAGGCTAAAGTTACGGAAGTTTATAAAGGTATGAATATTGCTTTAATATATGCATGATAATGTGTTGTAAACTTACATATTTTACCACTATTCGTGAATAAACTGATCTGTTGTATATACGACAATTTCACAGGCGCCATTTTGGTTATACTTGTTGCTAATATCGGAACTATCATTGTCATGCTGTATA
The DNA here is from genome assembly GCA_022818135.1 of Saxidomus purpurata. Classification (NCBI taxonomy): domain Eukaryota; kingdom Metazoa; phylum Mollusca; class Bivalvia; order Venerida; family Veneridae; genus Saxidomus; species Saxidomus purpurata. Next base: position 32,416,437 of record JAFMSR010000009.1, on the reverse strand, counting down.
CTCTTGCACATAGTTACGTGTTCTGTTTACAAACAACGTTAATAAAACAATCGTAAGATCAAGAAAAGAAGAATATTAGAATTTTAAGAGCACGAAAAACGTAAACAAAAAAAAAACGAAATTAAGATTTATTTTTAAATTTAACAGCTGTACTTTTCGACAGGGTCCGTATATTACGTGTAATATACGGACCCTGCTTTCGATCACAATTAAAATCAGTCTTTTTTTGGTCACGATTTGAGTGCCTTCTACAATTAAATACAAAAACAACATATGTCAACAACATATGTTACTTAACTTCTATCATGCTTTGCACAAAATGTGATATAATTGTCGCTCAAGTAAAAACGGAGATAACAACGATATATTTCCGCCAATGTATTATGTAAAACCAAAATGGCGGCTAAGATGTCGCTGCATTTGCCGACAGATCGGTTTATACACTATTACTGGTGATATAGTTAAGTTTACAATACATTACATATTTAAAGCAACATACATATGCCTTTATAAACTTCCGTACTCTAGCCAATCCTCATAGGATTTTCTAGAGATACGGAACTTCCGTAACTCTAGACTCGGAGGCTAGAGTTACGGTACCGTAACTCTAGCCACTGCCTTAAAACAAATTAATTTCTGGCTTGAAATGGCTATTTTAGCTTGAATGGGCTATTTTAGCTCGTTTTTAGCTCGACTATTCGGAGAATATGTAGAGCTATTACAGTCACTTGTGCGTCGGCGTCGGCGTTGCTTCTTTGGTTAAAGTTTTGCCTGCTAAGTACTATCATGCACATATCTCAGTAACCACTTATGATATTGACTTGAAACTTTGTTCATGTCTTTAGGGGTGTCATACAATCAAGGCAGATAACTCTTGAAAAAATTTAAGACAAATTATGGCCCTTGTTTGACTTTGAAAATTTGGTTAAAGTTTTGCCTGCTAGGTACTATCATGCTTATATCTCAGTAACCACTTACGATATTGACTTGAAACTTTGTTCATGTCTTTAGGGGTGTCATACAATCAAGGCAGATAACTCTTGAAAAAATTTAGTACAAATTATGGCCCTTGTTTGACTTTGAAAATTTGGTTAAAGTTTTGCCTGCTAGGTACTATCATGCACATATCTCAGTAACCACTTATAATATTGACTTGAAACTTTGTTCATGTCTTTAGGGGTGTCATACAATCAAGGCAGATAACTCTTGTATAAATTTAGTACAAATTATGGCCCTTGTTTGACTTTGAATATTTGGTTAAAGTTTTGCCTGCTAGGTACTATCATGCACATATCTCAGTAACCACTTATAATATTGACTTGAAACTTTGTTCATGTCTTTAGGGGTGTCATACAATCAAGGCAGATAACTCTTGTATAAATTTAGTACAAATTATGGCCCTTGTTTGACTTTGAATATTTGGTTAAAGTTTTGCCTGCTAGGAACTATCATGCACATATCTCAGTAACCACTTATGATATTGACTTGAAACTTCGTTAATGTCTCTAGGGGTGTCACACAGTCAAGTCAGATAACTCTTGTATAAATTTAGTACTAATTATGGCCCTTGTTTGACTTTGAAAATTTGGTTAAAGTTTTGCCTGCTAGGTACTATCATGTACATACCTCAGTAACCACTTATGATATTGACTTGAAACTTTGTTCATGTCTTTAGGGGTGTCGTACAATCAAGGCAGATAACTCTTGTATAAATTTAGTACTAATTATGGCCCTTGTTTGACTTTGAAAATTTGGTTAAAGTTTTGCCTGCTAGGTACTATAATGCACATATCTCAGTAACCACTTATGATATTGACTTGAAACTTCGTTAATGTCTCTAGGGGTGTCACACAGTCAAGTCAGATAACTCTTGTATAAATTTAGTACTAATTATGGCCCTTGTTTGACTTTGAAAATTTGGTTAAAGTGTTGCCTGCTAGGTACTATCATGCACATACCTCAGTAACCACTTATGATATTGACTTGAAACTTTTTTCATGTCTGAAGAGGTGTCACACAGTCAAGACAGATAACTCTTGTTTAAATTTAGTGGAAATTATGGCCCTTGTTCGATTTTGAAAATTTGGTAAACTTTTGCATGCAAGGTACTATCATGCACATATCACAGTAACCACTTATGGTAGTTATATCAAACCTTGCAATAGTGTTCAGGGTAAATTTTGTATCAAACAATTAATTTACCAAAAATTAAATCTATAGTTATAGATTTTGACCTTTTTTATGATTCAACTTTCCTAGTTTATACTTAATAGTTAGCAGAATTTTGTTTTGCTATTATACTGATAAAAGTTTTGTTTTATTATCAAACACCCACAATAGTCGAGCGTACTGTCTTACGGACAGCTCTTGTTAACTAGAGTGGTGGAACCTATGCTGGCGGTATCCCTATGCTGGTGGTATCTGCAAAAAACGGCTATATACAGAAAAACAGATGAAGAAATAAATTTTGGGGTATATTCAGCATTTACAGTTGATTAAATGCTTTAACAGCAAACATAGTGATAGCTGATCATGCAGCTCTGTGACATCACAGCAGCCGATACATTTGAACTCGATCCATTTCTCTAGAAAAATTCTTAAATACACATCAGAATCAACCAGTTAAAGTCAGCATTTTTTATAAAACTTACTTCTTTTGTATAAAAATATATATTCTATTCTCGGCTTCGCAAATCCGGGTACTGAAAAAATATTTACATTCGGGATTAGGGCTTCGATAATTTGGTCAACTCAATCGGTCCGGGCCGAGTCTAGATGACATTATTGATGTTGCAAATCATGTTACCCCACCCACTCCGGCAATACAGCGGAAGTTACTCACTTGTTTTAATATGCGGTTTTACAGTGATGTCATGCTAAAAATACACGATCTTGTTTTTCAAAATTCATTTCCTGTTGAAATTGATCAATATTTTATCATGCCTGAAGTTGATTTACGTATATTTTGGAAGGATAAGCAAGCAACTAATGTCTTCCGAGTTCAGCCAAATTTATCGAGAAACTGTTTACCGTTGCACCGTGCGACGGGAGGTAATAAAAACCGGTCTCCGGCTCCGGTCTTCGAATGTCTCGGAAATGATCTGTATAATAATTAGCTATGAAAATATTTTTGCAGAATATTAAATTATTTTTTAATACATGACCATTCGTGACTTAAGAAAGAGTCTGCAAAAATGTGTGCCGGTCGGCGATTTACGAATTACAATTGTATTTTAAAAAAAATAGGTCTTAACCACATACATTTTTTTCGAATTTAAATAAAGTACATTTACAAATTGTGTTATTTAATTTATTTTCTAAAACTGAACATCGGGAGTCCCGAAACATAACCGTTACAATAACCGACAAAGCAATCAAGGATCGGTCTTAACCAAGTAAATAGGCTAGCTGCAAACATCAAAGTATTGCCAGAGGCATTTGGCTTTGTCCTCTGATTGCTAATTACCGACCGATTAACTGACAGTCGGATTATCTGACACGTTTATTGCTCTTTTATTGGGGGCAAATAACAGATCTGTAGGTGTTGACAGGAGCCTGTGTATTGTGATTTTCAACACATTTTGGACCGAAAATGTAAAAATTCTCGGACCGATTTAGAATGGCTTTTCAGACTTGTGAATCGGTTTTTGAAGTCAAAATTCGGTCCAGAACCGAAAAACCGAAGATTATCGAAGCCCTGTTCGGGATAGGTGATTCCTTGGCTGTCATCGCTGGTCTCTATGCATCTTTAACTTTGAATAATATAATAACCAAGATTAGAAATGAAAGAAGACGACGATCTTCCATCACCTTGAAACTATCAGATTGTTTTTATAATAATTCTTTGTTGTCAAAAGCATTTTGTTTCGTTTAAAATAAATTTAAACTTGCATACGAGTCAAGGGTGAAGTCCGAGTTTTCACCTTTTACCGAATGAAGAAACAAACGCGACCTAATAATCCGATTGGTTAACTGGACAGTATGACGTCACGGCGAAGCCGAGAATGGAAACTGTTATATCTTGTTAGTTAAAATTTAGGCTCTAAAAACTGTTTCCTGCCTGTTGTGTGTCAAATATCACATACCACCAGCATTGGTTCCCTTTGTGGTGAAATTTCAAGTTTTGACATGTGTCGTGTCAATAGCTCCCAGAACGACATAGTCACGTGATGAAGCACATCAGCATCTTGTTTCGATTTAGCAAGGATAACATTTTTGTTTACGACCTTATTTAAAACCAACAGAAAAACGCACGATTTGTGAGAAATAAAAGAAACCTGTGTATTGCGGCTACACTTGGAGTAGATAAAGCATACATTTTTGGAAAGTTTATTGTCTTTAGAATGAACAAATTGAGACATATTTGAGCATTGAATAACGGTTCTTTTTAAAGTAACAATAAATCAAACGATGTGACATTAATCCATATGAGCGTGGCAGTTCTTTCCCTTGTACTTATTACATACATGTAATGTTGACAAATGGGTAGACAATGTTACAGACCCCTTTGGCTGTAATTATATGATTTCTTAGCTGCGCAGTGAAGTCATACTGACCAGTTAACCAATCTGATTATTAGGTCGTGTTCATTTCTTCATTCAGCAAAAGGTGAAAACTACAGTAAAACTTTGTTAACTAGAGCATCGATAACTCGAGAACCTGGGATAACTCGAGGACTCCTGTCGGTCCCAGCCATTTTACCTTTATGTTTAACCAGAAATCACCATGGATAACTCGAGCCTCAGTAACTCGAGAACCTGGGATAATTTGAGGAACACCTGTGGTCCTGCCAGGTAGATTTCTTACTAAATTACCTGCGGCAACTCGAGGTCACTGATTATCAGATTATTCTCAACCACGCTGGCGCATCACTATTTTGACACGTCATCAGAAAAACTTCTGTTGTTAATTGATTGTTTATTATTAATCAAACGGCCGTCAGTGGCCAAAGTACAGTTGACTCTCAGTATCTCAAACTCGCTTACCTCGAATTTCCGTTTAAGTTGAAGAAATTCTAAAGTCCCGTCAAATTTCCTTCTTTATTTATGTGCTTAAACTCTTTTTAAGACAAAATTTGACATACCGAGACTCCGGATGTGTCGAAGGGATTGTTTGGTCCCGTCAATCAAATTCCAGTGTATTGTCATCTCGTTAAGTCGAAGTGCAAAAGTCGCCGACGGATCAAAGGTGCGGCATGTCAAAGCAAAAGTGAGACGTTGTCATGCCAATTCACGTGTTGTAATGATTGTTGTTTGTTTTTCATGGATTTACTTTAATTGCTGGTGACTACATGTAATTAATGATGAAAAATGCGGTAATTACTTTTAAGACTTAAATGAATCTAAATGATAATAGTGATTGGGTTTTATCAAAAAAGATGATTTCTGAACGAACAGTCTGTAAAAATTTTGTTTTGTAGTTAGATGCTGTTCTTATGTTTAAAATATACGAATGTTCTGAATTCTGGTTCAAGAAGCGCTACTTTCATTTTCGTCTGATGCATACTTTCATTTTCCCTCGGGCCAATACAGGTATGTAGATGTGCTTGGTATTTATTAAAGAGGGCTGTTTGGGTATATACAAAAATAAAATGTAATTAAAATTGAAAACGGGGAATTTTGAGCACTATTCGTCCATATACTTCCATATATGTCCGAAAACAACAACAACTAAAAGCCCCTCCTCTTACCTCGAACTTCGTTTATCTCGAAGTAAAAGGTCTGGTCCCTTGAAATTCGAGATAACGAGAGTCAACTATATATAAAATGTTATTCGCACATTTTAATCGTCTTCAGTCATATGTAATTACAGCTGCCAATTACTCTGATTGAATGAGAAAAAAATAAAGAAAATTATGTTTGCGAGATACGTCACAGCAGAAAAGCTTTTAAACTTTCCATGATTCGGATAACTCGGGCATTTTACTCACCCCCTTGCAGCCTCGAGTTATCAAAGTTTTACTGCAGGTCTTTATCTAAGACTCATAATTATGGAAGCTGAAACTTACAATGTATTTAACATGAAACTAAAATCTTTTAACAACATAGAATTATTATAAAAACAATTTGACAAGCTAATGGTAAACCGTCGCCTTTTTAGCTCACCTGGATACGCCAGGGTGAGCTTTTCTGATTGATGATTGTCGTCAACATTTTGATTCAAATGACATCTCCTCTGCACTAAGCCAATGTTGATAAAACTATGCAGGAATGTTCCTTGCATGAAGCTCTAACAAAATTGTTCAAAGAATTCCATTCCATGCAGAACTCTGGTTCTATGGCAACAAATAGGAAAAACTTTAAAAATCTTCTTCTCTGAAACCACAAGGCCTAGAGCTTAGATATTTGGCATGTAGCATTGTCTAGTGGACCTCTACCAAGATTGTTCAAATTATGACCCCTGGGTCAAAATTGACCTCAGGTGGGTGGTCACTTAGTTTTTGCATAGGTATATATAGGAACAAATTTAAAAATCTTCTCTGAAACCAGATGAGATGTTTTATCAAATTGAACCTCTAGACCACTCTCAGACTAAATAAAGCCTAAAAGGCTGTGCATAAAGAAGTTCCACGCGTATGGGAGACCTGCATGTTTTACGATGACATCAAGTATAAATTTGTAAGACAAAATTTAATTATTTACCATTGCCAGAAGTCAATGGGTCATGCATACCTTAGTAGGGATAAGAGGAAAGTTAAAAAATTGACTAGAGACAAAGGTTTTGATGATGAAAATGCCACCTGTTATTTTAAAAATGGTCTCCCTACAGAGTTTGTATGTTTTATGTGAGTGTGTAGTGAATCTTTGAATATCATCCCAAGCTTTTTGTTTCTCACACCACTTACTGGCTTCTCCGTAACAACAGGTTTGATTTTGAAGTGATGTAAAAAAACTGTTACATTAATACACATGTGTGTACTCATTGACTGTTGGTCCTCTATCAAGATTGTTAAAAATATTTGGAGAATATGGCCTTAAGGCTTGAGCAATTTTAACATTTTAATGAAAAGAAATATTTTATCAACCATATAATTTATATCCCATTTTGATCTTTAAGAGACTGTATACCCAGTGTCAATCATACAGATATTATCATTTGTCTCAGTCACATGTAATCTGTTAGCTCAGGTGAGCAGTATTTAAGACAGTTTGAAGCAATATAGTGTAGTGCAACACATTTTAAATTGCATTTTCAGTTTTTCTGGGGAGATCACAAGTTCAAGCCTCTTCAAATGCATCAGAAGCTGAAGTGTCCTGTAGTGTGGTCAAACAAAAATAAAACAGTAAGTGAAATTACTTTATACTGTAAAAGTCTTTATATTTGCCAATCTAAATGCACTTAGATTGAAATAGTTATCTTGAATACTCCTCTCTATATACTGTTCAAACCCCCCCAAAAAAAAAAAAAAATCTGTTATGAGTGTGCTGCCATATTTGCCAGCCTTACATTTGTCAAAGAATACTATAGAAAAGTTGTGACAACAGAAAAATAATGTACTGACATGTCACAGGTTTGTTTGTATTTGTGCTTATTGGGTCCACCAATGTAATTCGAGGTGTATAATCATGATAATCGTTATGACCCGTTGACATACAGGATTAACAAAAGTACATACTATATTTACACTCAGCCAATTAACATTTTGTAAGTGTTATTTTTTCTCTTATAAATTTCCATTGAAGCAAAACTAAATTTAAAGTTGTATTTCTCTTAGTAGCAGAGGTATTTAACTTTTCTGACTATGAAATTATGTGATGTTTTAAGTATGCAAAATCTGTTTTGATCTGCGAGTCAAACAAATGGCCATATATACGCAGATATTTAAAAAGAAAGTCATTCTAGTTTCCAGTATAAAATAAGTGTAAAAGTACAGATGGTCACTACTTGATAATTGACGCCGCCGTTGAACGGCGGCGTCAGTATTGAATAGGTTTCAAATTTGTACCATGGGGTTGCATAATCGAATAGGGAGCTGCCAACATTATTATTGTAAAAATAAATTATGTTCTATGTATGAAAAATGACTTTTATGAATCATTAAATTGTATTAAGTCATTAAAAAAACAATACAATACAAAATACACATGTCTCCTTCCCTTATTTCAAAACTTTGGACACATTTAATGAGTATTTAATAACTTTTCCACAAACTCGTAGACCACGGGTTTTTTATAGCTTTGTTTACGGACCTTACGACCCGATTCATCAAAGCTCAGAAAAAAAGATTCGGAAGATGTTTTGCAATCTTAAAACACTCCGGTAATAGAATACATGGCGCCAACGTGAAAAATCAATGAAAACCCATCTTAATTACTACATATTAAACTATAATATTGAAACTGTTAAGAAAAACCGTTCACCCAACTATGCAATACGTAGGGCCCTAACGGAATTCCATTCCATCATTTGTAAACAAAAACAATAATCAGCCAATGGAAGTTCTGTAAAATGTATACGTCACAGCATAATTAATCATGTGGATTTCGTCTCTTTCCGCCATATTGCTGGAGTGTATATGCTTCGGGAATAGAAAGAAAGAAAAATCCACATTACCAGCTACAGGGAGGGAGGGGCAGGTATATCTGTTTTACAGATAGTTCTTTTCACAATATTTAGACCCGGTGTAAATTATATTTGCACAGGTTTTTGCCTCTGCTTCCAATTAACCGACCTGTAGTCAGTGAAATTGTGGGAGGAACCATGGTTATAAATAGTTTTGTGTATCAGTTCCTTGGTATCTAAAAATAGCCAGTGTAAAATTAGCATCGTTGTGAGAAAAGAGGTATTTAATTATCACAATAGACAAACAATATGGAAGTTACATAAGGGTTTAGTATTATGCTAATTACTAATAAAAACTTTATTTTTATAAATCAGTTTCATAAACAAAAAGGATAATACAGCTAAATACACAGAGGCACGGACCGGTATACATTACTGATTACCGAAAACAACTTTTTACCGGAAACAACCAAAAACAAATGAGATTACCGGAAACAAGTCTTAATTCAATAGTTTTTTTATGTTAAATACACTTTTTATTATTCTAAATGATAAAAATTAATGTATTTGTTGAATATGTGTAATTTTAGAATGATACGTTAGATTTTAAGCGAATTAGTTCGATGTTACTTAGTGTGTACTTTATGTTGTAACGATTACCTCCCTTAGACGGTATTAAAACCCAAAATCATTGCAATCACGGACCTATATACACATGTGTATAGGTCCGTGTTGAAATGAAAGATCTTTATTATAAAAAAGTATTACTTTTCTTGTATTGTATTTAAATAGTTCGATAAATTTTAGCGTTATTTTTTGTTCAAGTTCTTTGACAGTTTAACAACTTATCTGCATTCCAGTTACGCAAATTCCCATGAGTGAATGAAAATAAAAAACAGAAACTAGAAAATCATTTAAAATCTTTTTATTTGCATATATCATTACAAGGATGAATAAAAACATATAACATAATTAACATAATGTGTATATAGGTCCGTGACAGAGGTAATGATCATTTTATGTAGTAAAAAAGGGTTCGCTGATGTTTACCACGTACATTTTATATAGAAACCTGCCCCAGTGCCCATCTCCCAGCCATGCTTAAAAAAACATGCGCGGCGTCTTTGATGCCTTGCATCAAAATTCGTCTTGTTATATTGCTGAAAAAGGTCTATGGTCAAGCCTACCAGCAGTAATAAATCAGTGCCTGTTTAGAACCATTTGTCAGGAAACCATGCTGAGGTGTTAACTGTCCTACTTATTTTATTGCTCTCATCAGGTTTTGTGAATATCTGCTTCTGGCAGGCTTATCTATATACAGTGAATATGAAAGATTTCTGTTTCATATTCTGGGCACATGTTAACTGATAAATTAAAACATCTTAGGACAATTCCATATGGGTGATTTATTGCTCTCATGCTGCGTGAAGCTGACCACTGACCACTTTGCATGTACTTGATAAGATTTATACTGCCCTGTACCTAACAATGTAGGGTTCATCAGTAGTGATGAGAATTCTGTGGATTAAATACATACTGCAATGGTTTTCCACAATTTCAATCTAAAAATACTTACTTACAATATCTATAGAGACAGGATAAAGAAGCTATTTTGGTTTGTTTTGCAACTTTTTCTGTTCAACATTATATTTTGCAGACTTGGTTAGCTATCATTAATAAAACTTTGTAATATTTCATAATGCACAATAATCATGATAATAGAACTCATTTGTAATCCTTGAATTGAGTAGTTAAGTAAGAATTTGTTTGGAATTTAAACTAAAATCAATTCTTCAGTTATCAATTTCTCTGACAGACAAGGGGGTCACTTGATTCCCATAGGTTAATTATAGCAAAAACTTATAAAAAATCTTCTTGTCTAAAATCATTACGCCTGGTATTTGAAATGTAGGATTG